>JAULKK010000011.1:10283458-10304184 GCA_032355705.1 Rubia peregrina | reverse complement strand
ATTTCAGAACCTAAAATGAAATTATTTCAGACAAATATTAGATTTTTAGGACATAATATTTATTTAGGGAAAATTACACCAATTCAAAGAGCTATTGAATTTGCAAATAAATTCCCAGATGAAATTAAAGATAAAAACCAATTACAAAGATTCCTAGGATGTTTAAATTATATATCAGATTTCTTTCCAAAATTAAGAATTATATGTAAACCATTATATGATAGATTAAAAAAGAATCCGCCGTTATGGACTGATAAACATACTAATATTATCAAAGAAGTTAAATTAAAAGCAAAGACATTACCATGTTTAGGTATCCCTAACCCAGAAGCATTCATGATAGTTCAAACTGATGCATCCAACCTAGGATATGGTGGTATATTAAAACAAAACCATGCATCAATAGATTCAATAGTAAGATATCATTCAGGATTATGGATAGGAGCTCAATTAAATTATTCAACTGTTAAAAAGGAAGTCTTAGCAATTGTTTTATGCGTTTCTAAATTTCAAGATGATCTTTACAATAAGAAATTTTTATTAAAAATAGATTGTAAATCAGCAAAAGAAATATTACAAAAAGACGTTAAAAATTTGGTTTCAAAACAAATCTTTGCTAGATGGCAAGCAATATTATCCGTATTTGATTTTGATATTGAATTTATTAAAGGAAAAGATAATACAATTCCAGATTTTCTAACTCGTGAATTCCTTATAGGAAGACATGAGCAAGCAAATGGATTCAAGTAAACAAGGAGATTCAAGTAGTTCATCAAGTACAAGAACAGCTCGGGATTATGAGATTAGGACTAAGGTCCCAAAACCTCTTAGTCCAATAGTACCTAGCCAAGATTTTCCTCCATTAACCTATTCAAATGTGGCCCAAACTCCATTTTCAAGGCTAGTAAATACCCCAGTTTTGAAACCCCAATATACTGTATTAAATAACCCAGTCCATTCACAACAGAAAATATCAGTTACACCAATAAACCAGGCCCAAGTCCAAGTACCATCTCAAACCCCAACAGATAAAACCCAGATGACAGTCTACTTTCACAAACCCAATCCAGAATATATATTCCAGACTCATTTCCAGGAAGAACCTGAGATAGCCCATCTCAAAGCCTATATTGACAGGGTATTTCTGCCAAATTGTCAATGGAAAGCAGAGAACATTATTCAAACTCAGAGTTTTTATGAATTAATATTAATTGATACTGGGTCAGTTGATATTCAACATAATTACAATAAGTTTGAACCAACTAAAATTGACTATTCAAAAATGTACATTAAAAAAGTTTTACATGCAAGAGAGTTTTTGGAAATTCACTCAAATAAAAGTTTTTCAGTAAATTACCTTCCTCAAGGATTTAATTATGCAAATTATATGACAGCATGGGAAAACATATTTTATGTAAGATCATTCAATCACTCGTGGTTTATTAATTTCCATAGTACCTTTAATCAAGAAGTTCCAATGTGGTTTTTTGACTGCTTTGAAAAATTTGGGCCAGTCCCAGAAATTTATCCACCAGCTGTTCTTCAAGGTTTTGAAATGTTTGACAAAATAAGTAAAATTGAACAATTTAAGAAACCATTAATATTTCATGCCAGTTTTAGAATTCCATGGATTTTTGCATGGAGCTTCCAAATTAAACCAATCTATCCAAAGAGACCATGTTCTTTGGTTAGACAGTTTAAAGTGAAATGGTGGCCAGGATGCAATACAAAGCCATGTTCAGCTGAGGCAGTTACACAATTTTTACAAACTGGTAGACGCATGAGGATTGATTTCAACCAGCCTGCTAAACAAGTACAAAGTCCAGTTCAAATTGCTATGGGGCATGGCAGCCAGCAGATAGCACTCCAATTGCCAACAAATAATCCAGAATTCTGCACTCAACCCTCAAGTTCAAGCCTGATTCAAAAGCCTGAAGAAGATAGTGATGAAGATGAAGATTTTCAGAAGATGGTATTAATGTACAAGAAAATGAAGAAAAAAGAAAAAATGCAAGCACAAATTAAAATAGAAGAAGACCCATTTGATGGTCCAATGGGTCAAGACCCTTATTTGTTCTAATAAATATCAGTTTTCAATAATACTAATGTAATAAAATAAAATAAGTTATTAAAATTCAGTGATGTAAGCAATGATGTCAAACGATTGCATTTATTGGTGGGTCCCAAACACCACTCAGCCAGATTAATATATCAGCAGACAAATTGCAGTGGTGGGCCTCGTTCTCCACCAAAACTCAATTCAGCAGCCGGTAATAGCAGCCGGTCACCAGTCACGGACTTCAAATTCGGATTTCAAGACAATGTAATAGTTAGAGTTTTGGTTATAAATAGGATAGTTTCATTTCATTTGAGGGACACGCTGAATACAGCCCCCTCTTGTACTTTCTTACAATCTCCTCACTCTACACTCAGATTGATCCTCCCAAAGATCTTCTGTTTTATAGACCAGGATATGCAACCTAGCCTAAAAGATTGTATTACAATACAAATTAATTAAAGGTATTAATTTTGCTCTGATTATACTGTTTAATGTTGAGTTTTCAGATTCCGTTAATATGTACTGTTTATAATTACTGTACACTATGCACTGGTTATATTTACTGTGTATTTTTACTATTCACTATTCACTATTCACTACTGTTCATAATGTTTAAATTATTGTGTATTTATTTTCTTCATATTTTTGTATTTATATTTAATTTGTTTTTTATAATTCCTAATTATTGTATTAGATTATTGAACATTTATATTGGTGTACATAACTACTGTACAAGAAAGGTTAATGTTGGTATCAGAGCCTTTTTAGGGTATATTTTATATATTTTGAAAGTATATTTTGTGGAGTAGTATTCAATTGATTGTACGAAGATTTTAGCCCAGATGAGAAGAGTCCAAGGTTGCCATTCCAATGGCTCCTTCGCCCAACATTCAGCCCATCATAAACTTACACATACACTAAATTCGCTCGTCTCTAAATTTTCCAGATTCTAAGCTCCTCAGAATCTTCAAAACTGGATGAATTTCGTGAAGGTCGGTTCATCTAATCTAATGCTGTTTTTCCCGTTTTTCTATAGTTTTTTGTTCCGCCAATCGTAAACTATGCATTAGAGTGTTGAAAGCTGGAATTTCTGAGTGTAGATAGAACTGTTCATTTAACATACAAGTGAAATTATTCTTCTGGGATTTTGATTTAGTTTATGTAAGCACCGAGGTCGTTGTGTTAGAATATTATTAAAAAAATGCAATGTGCAAGAATTTGCTATTTTCCCAGCTAATTACGTTGTGGTCTTACTGCAGATTGTGGTGGAGAACAAAGGGATTGTGTTTATATCTAGCTTTAGGGTTTGGTTTTTGTAGGAATTTTTGGATTGGGAATTCTATGGCTAGCAATGGGATTCCTCCGTTAGGCCGCGTTAAGATTACTGATCTCATCCCTTGTGAAGGCCTCCCTTCGGATGCTTATAAGCTCTCAGTTTCAACTTTGTCTCAGTCTTTAGCTCAGTATTCAGCTGCTATTATCCAGTTCCCGGGAAGCGATGCAGCTCTGTTAAGGTCTGTTCTTGATTCGGCCCGGCTTTATTTTCAGCAGAAGCCTGCTTACCCTTCTGCTGATTCGATTCACCACGACGATGATTCGCGTGAATGGTGTAAGAGCTCTGGTTACCACGCGGATCCTCAGTTGTGGCAGGAAATGTATGAGTTCAGACCCGGGGTTAACATTACTGAGCTGAGTAATGAGGGTGACTTTCCTCCCTCCGGTCTGGTGGATGTGTTTGCATTGCTTGGGAGAGCTGCGAGAGATGTTCTTGACGCTGTTAGTTTCTATTTGAATTTGCGTAGTAATCCGTTTACTGAGATACTCGATAATGTTCCTCTGAGGAATCGGGAGGTGTCATCCTCCGTGCTGTCCGTTTCCTGTCATGGGAGACCGTTGTTTCAGCATCATGGTTTGACAACAGCACAAGATGATGGTCAACTAGGGATGTTCTCGGACCAAGAACAGCATCAGGTTGATAGAAGTCTGATAACGATTGTCAAGTCTGATCGGGCTGGTTTACAAATCCGGGATTTTCATGGCCACTGGGTTCTTGTGGATGGTGATCTTGGTCCCCAGGAAGCTATCCTCTTTCCTGGATTAGCTCTTTATCAGGCAACTGCTGGTTATATTAATCCTGCAATGCATCGTTCCGAGATTTCAGGTTTGCATAGTAACATGTATGGACGGTGTTCATTAGCCTTCAAGTTGATGCCTAAACCCATGACCAACCTTAACTGCTCGGAGATGAGAGCAGCTGGTCATGGTGTCGAAGCCCAGTTCCAGATTCCGGTTCCAGTCGATGACTTCATGCAGAGATCCACTGATCAGCTGTTGAATAGGAACAATTACCCAACTTTCAGTTACTCCACATCTCAAGAAGGTAAAAAAAGTTACAAATGACACTCTATAGATACTCATTAATTTAACTTGGTTTTTCTTTTCCGCTACTGTTAAGTGTTAATTATTGGATCTTGCATCTTTTAATGTTTGGTGGGGTGGGAGAGTGGACGATTTCTTGTTTCGTTTGGACATTTTGTCATCTCTTAGTTTTTAATTGGATACATGAACTACTGATGTAGGATCTATCAAATCTGTGGCTAAGAACAAAAGGAACAATATAAGATGCAAGCCTCTTCCGCCTTCAAAGAGGCTGCGACTAGAAGCGCAGAGAGTTCTGAAAGAAAAGGTTCAAGATATAGCTGATAAGAAAGGCATTAAACTGCGGTTCTGCCTCCTGAAGGAATGTGAGGGCCACGTCCACTCGCTAGATAGTCCATGTGCAAGTTTAAGGATGGAGCTCGGGTGGCCACAAGGAGTTCCTTTTGTTCACCCTCATGATCTCCCAAACAAGGCAAAGATCGGGTTTCTGGAAACATACGAGCCCGGTTGGTCCTCTGCACACGATATGGAGTTAAACCTCGTTGAACCTGGGCAGACGAGTCAGCAGCACCCAGCAAATTGTATCTGTAAGTCTTGTAATTTGTTTTTCCAACGCTTCAAGATATGAAAATATGGTTTATAGTTTCTATCTGTTATGTGAGTTTGATTGGCATCGAGTTAAACATACTTTCTTTCTTCACGTCTTTGCAGGAAATACATGTCCACTTTCTTTTTATCTTGCATACTGTGTTCATTCCCTGATATTTTTGTACAAAGGGGACGACTGAAGAACATATGGCTGAACTTCACTTCCTCGCCTATTGGCAAGGTCAGTTGCACCGACTTAGCTGGTAGTTTGCACTTTGCAGTTAACTGATCTGTATTGACTAGCTTCGATCGTACAGTTTAGCTGATAGTTTCTTTTAGTTAGATTTATTTATAGTTTTAACTGCTAAGCTACAACTCGTGTATAAATAAGTCACGTACAGCCCCATCTCCATGGCTAATGATCCCTTCTCTGGTGGCCAAGGGTGAGAGTACTATGGTGAATCCCGTTTTACAGAAAAAGGACATCTTGGGGCTATGATCATTCAAGAATCGCTTTCTCTTTATATGGATGGCTGCTGATGTATTCAAATAAATCCTCAGGATAAAACCAGGGAGCCAGAGCAAAGTTGAGGTTGTCCAATCCGATATCAAAGTCTACAATCAGCTTACCCGAAGGGGAGCCCTGTTTACCCTCCCCCTGACTGCACAGATTTTGGTTTATCAGTATTGAGTTCATCTTCAATTATTGATATGATACAGCTTGTTGGGAACAGTGATGGCGAGAGCGAATGGTATGGAGGGTTTTTTAACACGGGAAATGCCGAGGAAGATGATGAAAACGAAGGTGATGAAAACAAAGACATGTATGTGAGCCAATCCAATATCAAACCTGTTTGCTTGGTGGATCATCGACTCAATGTTACTTTTCTTCGTCAAGGATGGAAATTCGCTGGCCAGTTACCATGAATTGGAGGAGCGGCTATGCTGCTATTAGTTCCACCCAAGTTGGAATGGCTGAACCGTTTGAATGAGGTAATAGATAGAAACACTTTAGTCTTGTTTGTGTATATGCTGTGTTGATCTCCTTGACATTGATCTTAATCTTGTTGTATGAATAGTTTGCTACACTTTCTCAGTTTCAATATGTAAATTGTAGTTATATAAATGAATGTATGGCTTTTGATTCGAAACAAAACTCTCTACGCCTAGCAGAAAGGACATCAATTTGGACATGAATTCTTAAACAGTACAAGGAAAGGCAGATTTTGGAATAGGAACAACTTAAAAGGGAAGGCCATGTAGCGTTACTCTTTCTTTTAACATGCAAATTTCACCCAGGATCATGAGGAGGCGATAGCGACCCAATGGCAAATTACTATGAATCGAATGAGCATGTGTATATAGTTGTTGGTTTGAACCAAACTGGAATTGAAGGTGAATATATAGGTTAATGAATGAACCAAGCCTAGTTAAGAGCTTCTTGACATGTAATGATCTACTGTTATCCCTATGCAAGTCTAAGCTCGGGTTAAGATCCGAATGGTACAAACTGGAGAATCAGCAGAAAACCCCCCGACCGATGATGACATTAACTGACTTTCATGCATTTTCTCTTTGATTCTTGAAGTGTTACCGTCCCAACACCTTTTAAAACCTGTGCTACTTGCCTCGCCATACGTTTTCAGAGTAATTCTGATGCAACGGGTGTTTCAGCGTTGACGTTTTTCTTACCTTTCAAAGGGTAGATCAATTTGTGTTGCGTTTCCATAGAACTCTTCCAAGTTGTAATAATCGCGTTGCTCGGGAAGAAATATGTGCACCACCACATCACCTTGGAAAGGGACACATGTACAGAAAATCAGAAACGACTGTTTAACACCGACACAAGTATAAAATCCTAAAGCATGGCCTCAAGCATCTAATCACACTTGTAGATTCTAGTCATGCTCTTAACTTCCAAATGAAGAAAAACACTTTTAAAGTGATTCATCATTGGCCAGCGAATAAAATAACAAGCAGAAAGATGTGAAATCACAGAATCACAGAATCACAGTCCAGCCAAATGTTATTGCAAAAGCACAAGATTACTCGAAAACAAAAGAAAAGTTGTATGCAACATAAGACTGAAATCAAGAACTATGGTATTCTTTCACTCATCATTTGAATTTCAAAGGATACACTCACCAAAGTCCAACAATGTCCACGAATTGGGCTTGTAGTCTCCTGTGGCAACTTTTCCAAACTGTGTTTCTGCCATATCTCTTATTTTGGAGCTGAATGAACAAGTGAAAACTGAATCACAGTCCAAAATTCATCTAAGCCGAGTTAGGGCAAAGATCAAGACGGAACAATAAAATTACCCAATGGCATCGATTTGTGGCCGGGAAAATGCTGTGGCAATGATGAAGAAGCGAGTCCAATACACGAGAGGTTTCACGAAGAGGACCTTTATATCACCTGCCTTCACATCGCTCGCTACTTTAGCCGCAGCAACAGCAACTACAACAGAAGATAACCATCACTAACTTTAACATTTGACATTATTCTTCTCCATGTAGAGCAGGAAATGCAGCTTAGACAAATAGACTATAAGTGGGAATGAAAGAAAATCACGAACTGAGCTCAAGAAAAACAGAGCTGAATAATTTGAACATAGTCATCAAAAGCAACAACAATTTGAACATAAGAAAAGGACTATAAGGGAGTATCTACCAAGTAAGATTTAGGAACATCAAGAAACAACAATAGAAAACACATACACACGTGAATAATTTGAATCTGATCATCGGGAACAACAACTGCAGTCAAACAAACACAAACAATTTAATTTCCCCTTAATCAAAACAAACAACAATCTGATCATAATCATCGAACGCAACAGCATATCGAACATGAGAAAGATCAAATACAACATATAAAAAACACATATGAAACGACAGAAGAGTCAAGCAGAGTCACCAAAACAAACAAAAACGTGAACATAATCATCATTTACGCACGTGACAAGCTTTCAGCATCATCATCAACCTCCTGAAGAGCGGATTTCTGATCACTCGCTGTGTACACCACTTTTCCATATTTCGTAAACAAGTCGTCATACATATCATCAGTGTCTACACTAGTATCCTGCAATCAAATTCACACTAATCACAACTTTAATCACATAACAAATCGATGCATCAATTTATCCTGTTAACGAAATGCAAAGGGAAAGCAAATTACAGAGCCAACAGCCAGGGGGCGAGGAATTCGAGACGTGGAAGTAATGCAACAGCTATGATGAGGAAGCTGCCGCTGCTTCCGCAGCGCAGTCGCCGGCGGTGGTTGAGCTGAGACGGTGGAGAAAAGCCGGTTTTGGAGGAGGAAAGAGGAGTTGCAGATTTCCATAATTGGTGTACCACTGGTCATGCACTGAATTACAGTGTGTGGCGCAGTGGTGCGGTGGCTTCTCACGGCGGAAGAGGAAGGAGCGCTGCTGTGGAGTTGTTTTGGATAGATATTTGTGATGAGCGAAAACGTGAAGATCAAAAACTTTTTAAATTTTCAGTTAAAAGGTAAAATCAAATCCCATTTTTTCTCTATAAACCTTTTGCTCAAACTATTGTTTTTTGTTTGTTTTGTTAAATGAAATTGTTTCTTGTGAATTGTGATTGTACACTTTTCTCTAAAACTAATGGAGTAACGAGCGATATTATTAATTAAAATATTGAGATTAAGTATTATTTAAAATTTTAAAGTTTAGTTACCTAACAAAACAATATAAATCATGAAGTGAAATAATTAATTTAGCTAGAAACCAATAAAATTTGAATACAATAAAAATTAATTATTTTTATAACATTTCATTCAAATTATTTAATATTAATTATTTTTATGTTAGATTCATTTTAAAAGTTTATCATAATTATTGAAACATATAAAAGTAAATATCAAATGACTTTATTAGTCACTAATTATAAAATATCCTCATTTAACAGTTAGTGAGTCTAAAATAAGATGTTTTCATAAATAAATAAATAAAATGTATACACATTTGTATCAAAAGTACTCTATCATTGTCTTAAAAAATTAAAATTTGTTATTTCAGATTATGTGTTTGTTTGGATTTTCTTCATTGATATATAGATATATTTCAATGCGATATTTATGGTTTTAAATATATCTTTAGAAGTTATGATTTATTATATATAATAAATAATAAATAATTAAAATTAATAATATATTATAATATTAGTATGTTATGTTTAGACAATTTGGGTTTAGCTTAGTCAAAATGACTTCAATATCCTCGATTGATAGAAAACAAACAATTTTTATTATATGGTGCTTGAGGGGAATGTAAGATCAAAACACAATGTGGATAAAGTAAGTCTTCAACGCCTTGAGCACTCCATCATAGTTCTATTTGCATTGCTATTTTTAAATATTATTGTCTATCAAAATTTGTTCGCATATTTGAATAAATTTATGAACAATAACATTATCATGGGTCATAAAGTACAATTCATCATAACAAGTAATTTATAGATATCAACTTTTATTTGTATATTAACGATCAAACATATTTTTTGAAAACAGCGTGATCATGATTGTGCATATAAAGGTGGGACAGAGGGAGTAGACCATTGGGTTATGGTAAAAATAAAACATAAAATAAAGTGTAAAATGCTAAAATAACCTTACATTTGGGGTGAACGTGTCAATATAACCATGCAATTTGAGAAAGTGTCAATATGACCCTGAACTAATCTGACTTCTTAGTCAACATGCATTTGATCGGAATTGGGTGAAATGACGATTTTGCTCTTGATTAAAAAAACAAATACATGAAAATACATAAATACCCTCATTTCTTTCTTTCCCAGCCCTAATTTCTTTCGTCTTCTTCCGCTAATTGCCAGCGATGACTCAGAGGACTTTCTTGTTTGACAAGGTTATATCGATACTTTTAATTTAAAGTTAGGGTTAAGAGTGTAAAATTCTCTTTATTTTTTATGGCAAATACTCCTCCGTCCCATGATTATTGGCCTATTTATTTTTTCACAATTTTCAATGATCGTGATTGACCGTCAATATCTCTAACTACATGCAACAATTCTGTATAAAATTTTGATATTCAGAATATAGATGTTAAGATGAATCTAACAATATCTTACTTGATATATTTATTATATATATATAAGTTTATATTTAGGGTCAAAGTTAATCAAATTTGATTTTGAAAAAGTAAATACTTAGGTTAATAATTATGGGACGGAGGGAGTATAAGAAGCTATTTGGACCTATGGGCCTGCCTTAACAGTATTAGGGCTTATCGGCCCAAATTAGATTTCCAACAACCAGTGTACCAGCTCACCTGAAACTACACCAGACCGTCGTCTACCTTAGCTTCTTTAGGGTTTAACTCTCTCCATCTCTTCTCTCGCTCTCTCTCATGGCGAAATCAGGCCGAGACCGTCCGGCGAAACCGTCGGGGTCTGTTTCCGGATCTTCATCACGCTCCGGTTCCAGGTCTCGCTCTCGCTCCCGGTCGTATTCCGGCTCAGATTCTCGCTCTAGCTCACGCTCTCGTTCGCCGTCACGGTCGCGATCCCTCTCCACGTCATCTTCTCCTTCTCGTAGCGCCAGCTCCCGTAGCCCTAGCCCCCCTGTTCCGAAGCGGAGGTAGCTCATCCCCCTCGCATTCATGAAAATGTAATTATTATTGATACTTGGGAATGTGAATCTGAGAGTGAAATGGGCTAGGATTTTAGCACTGTTAAATGCTTCAAATCTCCTTTTTAAGTCTGATGAGTACTTTGGAGATTTAGTTGATAATTGTTTAGTCATGCAATGCCATTGAAATGCAATTAGCTGATGCCTAACTACAGGAGTCCACTGAATTTTGCTATAGAGTAGATTCAGTTGCATTTGTTTAATTTTCTGCTGTCTCTGTGTTTGCAGTCCTGAAGGAGCCAGGCGTGGGCGGTCTCCGCCGCCTCAGTCTAAGAAAGTCTCTCCACCACCTAGGTAATAGTAGTACATGCAATTGAATTGGTGCCTGGCTTGTCAGTTGCCTGACTAGCAACTTACTGTTTTAACTTTTAATCCTCTCATTCGTCATTTTATTTTCTAGGTCAATATTCTTTAGTCTATAGAGTATCTGTGGTTCAATGAGTTAGTTTTTGGAAAACGGCATTGAAAGTTTTCTAATGATAGGAATGTTGCGTGTGATTGAATGTTGCGACAATTCTTTTAAATGGTACTTCAATTATTACTCATATTCCTCATGGATGTGTATGTAGTGTATTTCCTAGGACGATATTATTTAGCCTATAGAGTTTTGGAATAATCTGCGGTTGAATGAATCAGTTTTTTGAGTAGGCACTAGGCATTGAATGTTTTGTAATGATAAGACTGTTCCCTGTGATGGAATGTTGCAAGATTTCTTTTATATGCAACATTATATTTCTCATTAAGGTGTACCAAAAAATAGACACTATGTAAAGGTAATTGTAAATTACTATATAAAAGCATGTTTACAATCCATTTTGACTATTTTATTACTGCATTGATGAAGAATGTCTAGGTCGTCTAACTAAACTACATGAACACATGCAAGTATATTTCATCTTCAGAGGCTTAGCATGATAAACATGATAAACACTATATCTAAAATATAAATAATTGACACTTCGTAAAATGTGGCCACCTTTACCTTGCATGAGGAATTTAGCGTGCTGATCTAGGTCTTTCCCCTTATAATTTAACTATTTAAGCTCTTGGATCTTCGTAGATTTTGGGGTTGGCTGCTTTAGTTTTTAGGATTTTCTTACACCATGCTGTCAAAGGAAAAAATGGATTTATTAAATATAGACAAGTTTGCAAGTCACAAAGCATTATCGTTTCAAATGAACTTTGTATCTAAAATGATCTCTTGAAGTTGTAGACCACAGTGAAAAATATTATGTACTATTGCACCCATGTATGACTCTCATACTACACATTATTCCATTAGTTTTGGTTTGCTAGTTGTTTGAATTTGGCCAGTAAGTTTCATTCTTTTTCCTTGACTTTTATACTGATTTCAGGAAATCCTCTCCAATACCCGAGTCTCTGGAGCTTTATGTTGATCAGCTGAGCAGGAATGTGAATGAAAGCCACCTCAAAGAAATCTTTGGTATGTGTCTAATATCTGGCTGATGTTTCACACATTCCTTGCTGAAAAAGAAAATTAGGAGAAAGTAACTTGTGGATATGAAAACATAAGCGGTGCAGATATTGTGCAGTTTGACATGCTGAGAAGTTTTTTTATGAGACCAGGGGCTTCTTGTTCTGTTGCGTATTGCTTAGATGTGTCAAGCTACTGTCTCACAACCTACTGTTGACATTGCTGAAATTTGAGGCTGATTGTGCTGCTAATATCCATTTGCTTGCACGTGTCTTGTGTATAGACTTCAATGCTCTTCACATGAAAAGAACTTCAATGTTTTCCGTTAGCTAATGTATTTGAGTATATGTCCTTATGATGTTAATTTGTTATCCTTCATTCATAGGTAATTTTGGAGAAGTTGTTCGAGTGAGGTTGGCAATCGATCATGCTGTAAGTCTGATTGGCTTTCATTGCATCTTACCTCCCCCCATGGCTCACCCTCTCTTTCTTTGTTAATATCTATTTTTTGCAGGTTAATGTACCCAAAGGATTTGGATATGTTGAGTTTAAAAATAGATCTGATGCTGAGAAAGCCCTTGATTACATGGATGGGGTATGAAATTCTATTGATTTCCCCCCTAGTTTGGTGTTGACATAATAACCCTGCTCTAGTGGTGATGCTAATAGAACTGATGTTGTCATTGGTGGTGTTGATGTAGGCCCAAATTGATGGCAAAGTTGTTCGTGCCAAATTTACTTTACCTGAGAGAAAAAAGGTTGCTTCTCCTCCTAAGGCTGTTGCTTCTACTTCAAGGAGGGAAATCTCCAAAACCGATAATATTAAAACTGATTTAGACAAAGATGGTCCAAAGCAACCTAGAGAAGGTATTTCAGTCTTGTACATTGTATAAGGGTTTCAATTGCCCCTTTTCTTGAATACTGGTTGCTGATTATTTATGGCTTTGTAATGTCATCAGCATCACCTCGTCGCAAGCCTCCCTCTCCAGTAAGGAGGAGGTCTCCCATTGCACGAAGAGGGTCTCCCAGGCGAGGTATTGGCTCTCCTCCTCGCCGACGTGTAGACTCGCCTGTACGTATACGAGGTGATTCACCTCCGCCTAGGAGGGGACCTCCATCTCTGCCCAGAGGTCGATCGCCTTCACCTCCACCACGACGATATCGATCACCGCCCAGGTCAGCTGTTACTAAGAACATATTCTTATACTTAATTAATTTACATTTTCCGGTTGTGGTTAATTTATATAATTGATCAGCAGGGCTTCTCCTCGGAGGATTCGTGGTAGTCCTGTGCGCCGACGTTCTCCACCACCTCCAAGGCGCCGGTAATCTCCTATCTAAATTAACATAACAGATGTAAAAGATTTTAGTGCTCTGACAAGTAGGTTCTTGTGATTAGCTCTCCTCCTCGTCGTGCTCGAACTCCTCCTAGACGTTCTCCAATTAGCCGCAGGCGCAGTCGCTCTCCCATCAGGAGGCCTATTCGCTCACGTTCACCAAAAAGGCAAGTGTTCTGTTCCATAATACTCTCATTTCCTAATTTCTGTTTGAACCAGTCAGATAATCTTCCAACTTTTCTGACCCTTCTATGTCTGATGTATGCAATGACAGAGGCCGTGTGCCAGCTGTAAGACGGGGTAGATCATCTTCCTACTCTTCATCGCCTAGTCCTCCACGCAAGGTCTGTGTAAATGCCAATTATTATTGTAATCAAATTGATAATGTTGTTACGTGTTAATGTACCCATAATCTTAATTTACTGGTGCAGGCACCAAGAAGAGTATCTAGGAGTCGTAGCCCAAGAAGGTCAGTATTCCCACAGAGACCGGGATCTATACATTCAGTTCACTGTTGTATTTCATGGTAACACAACTGCTGGCTTTTCTTTCAGGCCTACTCGAGGAGGTAGAAGCTCAAGCAATAGCAGCGCATCTAGTGGTTCGCCACCTCGGAAGCCGTAGAGATGTTATAACTGCTGACATTCCTGGCCTTAGGCAGGCATAGTGCAATATGGTGATGATAAATGCGGCCCACTCAATGTATCTCTACTAAACATAAAACCTGTTTGCACTTGGGTTATGCACTTTGGTCACATGTTCAATGTTTCTGTAGTCCTAGTACTTGGACACACATCAGTAGAGTTCATTTTATGAAAATGTGTACAACCTTTTATTGAAACAAATTGGTCTGAGTTGAAGTTGAATTTGTTTGAATCCTTGTGTTATTGGTGCAACTTTCTGCCATATAAATGTAAGAACGAAAAACTAAAAGGTTCATTACTATCAACTCTTCATTTCCAAGCATTGTTTCATTATGTTATTTTTATAAGAAAAATCAAACCTCAAAGTAGTTGAGTCAAGCTAATTTTACACATAAAGAACCTCATTTCGGCACTTCTGAAACTGGCGAAGGTTCAGACCTTCTTCTCTTAGCCTCATTATCACCCAACTGCAAGGAGAATCCAATATCCTCATCGGAACTATTCCTCAAGGCAGATAGGTTCTCAGATACCACCCTCTCCTGCTGATCATCATGGTGTGGCGGCGTTCGCACGTTGAAGTTGACGATGAACTGGTGTTCCACGCTTGGGCCAGCCGCGATCACCCCATCCTCGGACAGAAATGCAGCTTCCACGGGGGACGAGTTCATGTCGGGGCAGCACGGGCCACCATTCTCACCGGGAGTTTGCTGGATGTGAAGTCCCAGAGGCTGCGATTTGTCCTTAGGAAGCATTACATCAGGTGGCGAGAAATCCCCCACGGTTGATCCAGCTACTGTTACAGCAGAAGCAACTAGCTGTTCTTGAACTGCACCTGAGACAATGTAGCATCTAAGTATCGAACTATTACGATACAATTCACACGTTTTTAGCAGAAGTACAAACAAACCTTTTAATGCTTCGTTGTTTGTGATGATATCAAGTTCAAGGAAATTGAGGAGGCGCCCGAGATCAACCCCACTGGTCCAGTTCTCGGGAGGTTGGCCGATTTTCAGCTTCAGCCTGCCTCTGTTAGCTGTTCCACCCCAAATGATGCCAATAGGCCGCGGTTTCCCTTCATTCTCCCCTTTCATGATGATGAGACTCCCACTGTCTCCTTCAAGATCGAAAGTCTGCTGATTCTCACCAACCACGAGAAAATCAGTCAAGAAGCAAATGCCCTTTTCATCATTGTACTCGAGAGCGTAGGCCAAAACTGTGCCAGTTGTGAAACCGGAGCTTCTCCCGACCTTCGTGACTTGTTTTCCAATGAGGGAGCTGATTGGAGACTGAAGGTCTATGATCTTCACGTCCCCGATTTCTCCAATGCCTTGGACAGAAGTAGTCACAGCTTTCATGTCGAAATCATCCGCAAAAGGGATGAATGCACCATCAGCCCTCACAAATGTCTCTGCAAAATGCAAATGAATCGAATTCGACACAAACTTGACTCTATTGTATTGTGACAGGATTGCATTCTTAACCAACCTGGATTTATGCCGGCGAAAATGCCGTACCAGAGATCATCTCTGATGAATGAAGTGGCTCTCTCAACTGCACCGAGGTACACTCCAGGTCCGAGAGTAGGAGGTAGAGGATGAAACATCTTCTGATTCGGGTAATCTAGATCGACAGCAACATGGCGGTTTGTGAGGAAACCGATTTGGCGATTTCCTGTTTGGCTCCTTACAATGGCACCTAAGGTCCCGTAAGTTTCTTGACTTGCGACCTAACAATGGTAGCAGCTAACTACTCAGTAAACAGTCCCGAAAAATCACTGAAATTAGGCTCTAAAAATGTAAAAGGAACTTTCAGACCTGAGAACCTGAACCAATGCACGGATCACTGCCTCGAAGATCATCTACTATTTCAGTGTATAGTTGTTCCTTTGGTGTTGGCTCTGGAGCACCGAAGTAAGAAAACTCTACGACATCTACATCACACCAAACACCCCCTGGACCCTGAAGATACACGAGGATTCGAAAAACCATTCAGAAATAAACAAATCTGTGTTCTTCCCGATACACAAAGTTACTGATCATGTGCACGTAGAGCACAAAGGCATGCATTTAAAACACAACCAAAAACCAATTACATTTCAAACAAAGTTAAGAAAGAATGAAGTTAGAAAGAAACACGAGTACATCGCCATCACCTCTAAGGCAGTAGGGAGGCACTGAATAGGAGTTAGCCATTGCTTGTGAACTTTCCGGGACACGAAAACAAGAATAGCAGGGATGTCTGTCAAAACACCACGTCGAATTCTGAACCCGATAGCTGTGCCAAGACTGTAGCAGCGAAGGATCTTGCTGTGAAATGCCCTGATTGTCATGAGCTCAAGCAGTGTGTTTGCCCGTTGCCCCTCGGGCAATTTCTCAAAAGTTTCAGGTAAGACCCCTTTCTGCAGGTTCGCGAAATAGTTTGCTCTCTCCTCAGCCGCGTCATTTAGTCTACAAGGCCACGAGAAGTACGCAGTGCTGCTCTCGCAATGCTG
This sequence comes from Rubia peregrina, assembly GCA_032355705.1. Lineage (NCBI taxonomy): Eukaryota > Viridiplantae > Streptophyta > Magnoliopsida > Gentianales > Rubiaceae > Rubia > Rubia peregrina. Next base: position 10,287,575 of record JAULKK010000011.1, on the reverse strand, counting down.
CCCGGCTGATGCATAAGGCTGGAGCGTTGGAGGGCTAAGGGACGGCAGATTGGAGTGTGATCCACATTTCTTCTCAAGATCCAAAGCTGATTCCTCAGATGGCATTGAGCCTGATCGCCGGCCTTTCATATTCAATTTCTCTTGAACCTCGTATCTAGAGCTTTACATAAACAAGGCTTCTACAAAGCAACATTACAACAGCAAAACAGCACAATTAGGCAAATATTTTATTGGCAAGAAGGCGTACTTGAGATGCAAAAACGAAAGAAATGAACACAAATTTTGAAATTATACGAATGACTATCTTTCACCTAGAAGATTGGAAATGAAAACCACACATACTCTTGAAGCAAGAATTAACAGTCATCTAGTAGGCTTAATACACAAAGCCACAAACTCTGTTCAACAAAAACAACATATAAGCCTATATATCCCATTATACCGGGTGGGGTACATGAATCATATCTCGCCATAGTTTTCACTCAAAGACACAAACTTTATTTAACAAAAACAACCAAGCCTATATCCAACAGTACGGAGTCGGGTATATGGATCATATCCCGCCATAGTATGCAGTCAAGACACAAACTTTATTCACTATACAAAAATTGCGCTAGCAATCAACATGCCAAGGAAGTCAGAAAATCAAGCCAAGATTAATAACCATGAACAAAGTACCAGCAATAAATACCACAAGCCCAGCAAAACCAACCCATTTACAGAGATTAACTGATGCTCTTCTTCAATTCTTGGGCATACAAACAAAAGAAAGGCAATAAATTAAAGTAGGATAAAGCTAAGAACAGAAGCTAAAACGAAGAAGGTCACTAACACTTGATTTTCCCGAGATGAAGCTTTTGCTTCATTTCAATCAGCAGATTACAAATTGGTATTGCAAAACCACAAGGAGTTCTTAATGTTTATGTGGGGTGACATATTATATTAAATACTGCAACAAAAGTAGGAGAGGTTTTCTTTTCTTAGTGGTACTTTGTTGGACTGAGTGACACTGTCTAGGTAGAATAATCCTGTGCATGAGTGCCTGCCTCGTTACGCTGTACTCCATTTTCGACCGTTGGATTGGATGTACTTGTACGGGTATTGTTTGACCATGCTTTGACAAATTTTGAAATTATTTAAATATCCATACTTTGTTGCAGTATTTCAAATTAGTCAAACTCTTGGGAAAATTATTTTTTCACAAAATATAAGGTTAAATTAAAATTATAAAAACGTAAAAAGTTTTAGTTGTAATATTAAAATTCTATTATGGAATGTGAGTTATAAGTTTATGACACAATTAATATAACATAAATTTTTTTATCTTGATTTCTTGTAATTTACAATTTAAATATTAATTTTTTCGTAACTTATCGAAAGATATGAGAGGACTCTTTAATATTACAAATAATGAAAAATAAAGAACAAAATAAATTACTAGGTAAATATGGCAAAGTCTTGGGAAAGACGGGGTTTAACTTTTATATTTATTTAATCTAATTTATACTTTAAACCTTGGTCTTTCCATAATTTATGGAAAGACCGACTCACTCGGTAAATATTTGTTACAATCATGGAAAAGGAATTTAAAATAAAGGAAAGAAAAGGAAACAGCACCGTAACACAAAAGAAAACGAAAATTGGACAGAGTAACTACAGCGCACGCCCAAACGTGATATACAGCGTAACATTGGAACGATTCAATTTTGTCTTGGGGGAGAACGGCCGACGTGAATCGCTGGCGAGAGCCGGCGCCGAATAGAGCCTTCTTTAGTGAAATTTGCTCCAAAGATCCCAAGGAAAGTGTAATGATGAAGCTGTTAATATTAATGTATTGGTTAGCCTTAGTTTCTGGCTTCGTCGCAATTCCTATTTACATCAACGGTGTCTCCTTCAGCGGTGCGCGCTCTCAGTTTCATCTCCCTTTTAAGGTTTTGCCGCAACGAGAATCACACGCAGATGGAGAAATTGGACTGGACAAGGAAGACGTGGAAGCACTGAAGAATTTGCAAGCTACTTTTCAGAAGTGCGTGGGTGCGAATGGATTAGGTTTAGAAGCCATAGCTGGAGGGGATTATTGTAATGTTACACTAAGATTTCCTGGTCACACAATTTCCAAATGGGTACGTATACTGTTGATCCTTGACTTGCATTGTTTGAAGTGATTTACTCATCTTTAATATATTTTCAATTTTGTGCTCTCAAATTTTTATTTTTTTGCATTGTTGCGGCAGAGAGATCGAAGTGGGGAACTTGAAGGGTTGTCATTTGAGTTTAATCTATGTGAAGCCGTGGCTACTTGGGAACAGGTTAGTATTTATCTGAAATTCATATGGACAGCTACTCCGGGATACCTTTGTTTGAGTAGATATTTTCATCAATGAAGGCTTCTATTTTGCAAAACAGGCCCATTATAAATGGGACTTTCTTCTATCATGGACTCTTGTAGTTGAAACTTCAATGATTATTACCATTGTTTACTTATGCCATGCTATTTCTACTGTCATTATTGTGACCAATTGCATGGAGTTGAGTGTATTTCTGGTTTACTTGGTCAACTAGAGCGCAAAATGTTCAGTGTCTGGATTGATCAGTATTGTGTTACAACTTGTATGTTATTTACTGGGTTGATTTTACTCAGTTGAGAAATAGTACAACAATACTTGCAAAGGAGTTTATTGATGCTTTACCTCGTGGATGGGAGGAGTACGCTTGGCAGAGGATTAACAGAGGCAAACTTCTGTAAGCATCGTCTCTCAAATTTATGGAAAACTGGTATCAGTCAAAAATACATGATTCCAAATCATTCGTAGGTTTTTGAAGTTAATAAAACATAGTTTATACACTTGCACATCCTAGTTATTGTTGGACAAGAAAGAGTATGGTCCTTGGACAGAAGATCTTCAAGTAAAATTGTCAAACTAAATTGTTATTGGAAAGTAAGATATTATTCCATGTTGCATCATACGCATTTGATAGTCCTTTTGTGTATTTTACCTCTGAAGATGCTTGCATTCAATAGTCCTTTATGAAAGGGATTACGAAGTTAGATATACCATCTTCCTCTCTCCCTTCCTGCATATTAGTGAAATCGTCTAACGTCTAGGGAGCAATATATGAATTAATTTACCTGCTGAAACCCTAATTTTTGTTTGGCAAATTTTTCTTTCAAATATCCATGTAACACAATCTATTGGATTGGACTAGAATGCGTTTAAAAAAATACATCCATGCCGTCTATGATGGATCTTACTTGCACTACTCCAGGAACCATTGTGAGAACCGAACTCTCTGTATGGAGAAACTTACTTTGGTACTCCCAGAGAGACCTCCCTTTACCCCCAGGCAGTTCGACAGGTGTGCAGTAATTGGTAATTCTGGAGATCTATTGAAGACCAAATTTGGCAAGGAAATCGACGGTTATGATGTGGTTGTCAGAGAAAATGGAGCACCTATTGAGGTTTTTTCATTGGCCTTGTCGATATTAAATGTCCATGGAAATGGTCACTTTTTGTGAGTTAAACTTTATGGCCTTATACTTGTCCATGATTTCCATTTTTTGATTTGCAGAACTATACAGACTATGTTGGTACAAAAAGTACATTTCGACTTCTGAATAGAGGCTCTGCCAAAGCTCTTGATAAAGTAGCTAAGTTATATGGTATTTCCTACTCTTTGTACAAAGCCTTTTTCTCTTATCAGATCTGTAGCTCAACCTTTTATTCTGCAGAGAAAGGAAAGGAGGTTCTTATAGTCAAAAAAACAATTCACGACGTTATGAACGAAATGATCAAGGTTTGTCCATGATTCTATGATAAGGCATTCATGTGCTCTCTATCCTTCAAGATTGAGTGGTGCTACATTTATGACGTCTGTGAGAATGTCGTATGTTTATGGATGATATACTACTGTAGTTGTGAGTCGGAGCCCTTGATGATTACTCCATCTGTCCCATTTCAATCTGCACACTTTGACTTTCAACAGTTGACTAAAAAAATGTTGATCCTTTAAATCTTTTAGTAAGGATAATTAAAAAATGGATATTTTGAAAATATATGTTATAACGAATCTTAACAAGGTTGAGTATTTATACTTGTACACTAATTCAATTTTATGG
>JAULKK010000011.1:10259920-10283358 GCA_032355705.1 Rubia peregrina | reverse complement strand
TGCGGTCAAACTTGATAGCAGAATAGTGACATAAAGTGAAGTTGCAATTTAAGCTGGGACGGAGGGAGTACATGATTCCAAATCATTTGTAGGCTTTTGAAGTTAATAAAACATAGTTTATACACTTGCACATCCTAGCTATTGTTGGACAAGAAAGAGTATGGTCCTTGGACAGAAGACCTCAAGTTGAATTGTTAAAACTAAATTGTTACAGAAAAGTAAGATTCTAGTCCATATTGCAGCATAACGCATTTGATATTCCTTTTGTGTGTTTTGCCTCTGAAGATGCTTTCATTCAATAGTCCATTATGAAAGGGATTACGAAGTCAGATATACCTTCTTCCTCCCTCCCTTCCTGCATATTAGTGAATTCGTCTAATGTCTAGGGAGCAATATATGAAGGGCAAATCTAAATAAAGGTTAAAAATTCTTAAATGCAGGTAAACTTAATGATGAATTTACTATATCATCCCTATTACCTGAAGTTAAATAATAAAAAATTAATAAAAATTAAATCTAATTAAGGGGTAATTTAGTAAAATGTTCATTAAATTTAACTGTATTTATGAATTCTTAACCTGTATTTAGATTTTGTGTATATGAAATTAATTTACCTGCTGAAACCCTAATTTTTGCATGGCAAACTTTTATTTCAAATATCCATGTAACACAATTCATTGGATTGGACTAGAATGCATTTTTAAAAATACATCCATGCCATCGTACCATCTATGATGGATCTTACTTGCACTACTCCAGGAACCTTTGTGAGAACCGAACTCTCTGTACGGAGAAACTTGCTTTGGTACTCCCAGAGAGACCTCCCTTTATCCCCAGGCAGTTCGACAGGTGTGCAGTAATTGGTAATTCTGGAGATCTATTGAAGACCAAATTTGGCAAGGAAATAGACGGTTATGATGTGGTTGTCAGAGAAAATGGGGCACCTATTCAGGTTTTTTCATTGGCCTTGTCGATATTATATGTCCATGGAAATGGTCACTTTTTGTGAGTTAAACTTTATAGCGTTATACTTGTCCATGCTCTTTTTATTTGCAGAACTATACAGAATATGTTGGTACAAAAAGTACATTTTGACTTCTGAATAGAGGCTTTGCCAAAGCTCTTGATAAAGTAGCTAAGTTATATGGTATTTCCTACTCTTTTTACAAATCCTTTTTCTCTCATCAGATCTGTAGCTCAACCTTTTATTCTACAGAGAAAGGAAAGGAGGTTCTTATAGTCAAAAAAACAATTCACGACATTATGAACCAAATGATTAAGGTTTGTCCATGATTCTATGATAAGGCATTCAGGTGCTCTCTATCCTTCAAGATTGAGTAGTGCTACATTTATGATGTCTGTGAGATTGTTGTATGTTTATGGATGATATATGACTGTAGTTGTGAGTCGGAGCCCTTGATGATTACTCCATCTGTCCCATTTCAATCTGTACACTTTGACTTTCAGCAGTTGACTAAAAAAATGTTTTATCCTTTAAATCTTTTAGTAAGGATTATTTAAAGAAATTGATATTTTGAAAATATATCTTATAACGAATCTTAACAAGGTTGAGTATTTATACTTGTACGCTAATTCAATTTTATGGTCAAAGTTTAGAAGTTTTGACTAAATAAATAGTTTAACTTACAGCTTGATATGAGATAGAGGGAGTATAAGCCAAGTATGGGATAAAAGACCCTTAGTGGATCTGATAGATAACTGTGATAAAGTAATAATTAGTCAAGCATGTGATGCCATCAATGCTATAATTTAGGTTTTTTGTGATAATATTTTCCCAAAGCTTGGAATAATATGACTTTATCAAAAGATGAAAATGCTTTGTTTCCATTCATATTATAGCAGAACTTTTTAACTTGACTCTGGTCATATACGTATATTTCCTCGGTGTCCATTTTTAGCTTCCATTTATAGAAATTGTCGCAATGCACATCTTGCATGAGGATAAATAGTTCAGAAATGCAGTAGCTTGTTTGCTCTTTTTGTTTGCTGATATGTTCCCTATGCGTGGTTTTTGTGTTCTTAGGAAGTGCCAATTCTCAATCCTGTCTATCTCATGTTGGGTGCGCCGTTTGGTTCAGCAGCAAAAGGAACTGGCTTGAAAGCTCTTGAATTTGCCCTCTCCATCTGTGAAACTGTAGATATGTATGGCTTTACTGTTGATCCAGGTTATAAAGAATGGTATGTGTAACTGAGAAACTTAAATAATTCATTGTGTTAATAGATATTTGCTAACCACTGTGTGAGATTATTAAATCCATCTTAACTTTGTTTCAGGACAAGATATTTCTCTGAATCCCGGCAAGGTCATACTCCCTTGCAGGGTAGGGCTTATTACCAAATGATGGAGTGCCTAGGAGTAAGTTTAGAGAAACGAAAACATTTTACCCTTGTTTTGGAACCTACTATTGTTGTTATCTCTGTTTGCTGAATAGGAAATTCATATATCATTGACTTTTTCTTACATTTATGGATTCATTAGGCTTCTAGCTACCCTCGTCCATTTTCTTATTTTGGAACAAAGTTAGCATGTAATTTCATTTGATAGAATTGCACAAATGTCAAAACATGCATTGCTCATTGCATGTTTTCCTTGAAGAATTTACAGATACAAATTTATGAATCTTCGGTTATTAAAATTTTCTCCCCTGTGTGTGTGCTAGTTGTACTTGAAAATTTTCATTGTGTTGGTCACTTACTTTATATGTATTTTTTAAATTATTAGTCAGATCCTTGGCATCAAGTAGTTGTGGCTAATTTTCTTTGATTGCTTAGAATTTTGACATTTTCTTTTCAATTCTTGTACAAAAGCTTATCAAAATCCATTCCCCAATGCGCTCTGATCCAAATCGTGTTGTGAAGTGGGTACCTGACCGCCAAATAATTTCGTCAGCCAGAATTGCATCAGAGAAACTGTTGAGGTAATTTAGTTTCAGTCATGGTTGTTTAATGCTGGAATCTTTTGTTTCATAAATTTCAAGAGTTCTTGGGAGTTTGAGGACTAAATGGTGGTAGAATGCATAAACATTATTATTTGGTTAAGGAGGGATGTTCTTTAGAGATAAATAAATAGCTAAAATCTTGTAACTCTTGCAAGTTCGTTGGTCTATTATCCATCAACTCTGTTGAAGTTGAGGGGTTGATCAAGCTTCTTTTAATTCTGAGCATATGTGTTTCTGAAATCTCACATTAATGTTCTTTTGCCCTGTAGCAATAGGCCGCATGTTATGTGATTCTCTGTCCACAAATGTTGGGAAAAGACCTTAGATGTAGCCAGTTAATGACAGTGATGTGCTAATAATGTGTTTCAATATTTTCCTCTATATTCACGGAATTTGTAAAGTTGAGATGCTTGACTCTAGTTTCTGCTGCTTATTTTGTTAGGAGGACAGGAGCAGGATCTTCAGATCCTCTAGCTACATGTTCTATTAAGGCGCAAGTTTCTGGAAAGACCAAAGTGGCTTCGAAATTAAGGCCTGCAGCAATTGAGCATCAGAAATACGTAAAAGGTACAACCATGTATCCTTTGAAGTATAATCCAGGACATGGCCAACTCTGCACACTCCCTGCAAATTGAAATACAGACCATGGACGAGCAACGGTACATCTTTCTCCTATGCATTTTCAGTTTTCAATTTCATTTTGTTTTTAATTGGCCTGTTGTAGAAGACAAGTCATTTCATTTCATCATCATTGTATTTTTTTTAATTCAAATTATTAGAGGTGAATTTTGAAACATTTTTTTTAGAATGATGCAGGAATTCTGCTGAATTTGAGTTGTGTATCGGTGCTTAAGTAATATTTGAGATTTGGTTGAGTCTGTGTGAAATCAATGTGCAATCGTACCCTGGGAAATTGGGGACGAGGAGGAAAGCGGGAAGCTGCATATTACGGGTACAGTCTCTGCCATTGTTCTAGTTGACATATAATCGTTTTATTTGCGATTAACGAAGCTGCATTATTAGATTTTCTGAATTACGAAAAAATCATCTATGAATACACATTTGTTTACTAGGTATCTGGGTTGGTTGTGACTAAATTTCATACAAAGTATCTCGAGTATTGTGGGATTTCAAATTTTATTCTCCCTCGAGTTCTCTAGAAATAGAGATCGGCGATTTCCTCCCAAGACAAATCGTCGTGATGAGAAGGGAGATTCAGATTCGATTCTTCAATCATCAGCATGAAATACTCAAACAACAGTGATTCGCATTTCAGCCACACACAGCTTTCATCTTCATCCTGTTCTTCATGATCCTTCATTGTTCCAGCAATCTGGGATTTCTCGATTATGGCCTTCACTAAGGGATGATCCAAGTACTTGGACTTGATCAGCAACCGCTTTCTGCTACTCCCGACCAGAATCGCTTTGCGCTGTTCGTCATCGCGATGATCTTGATGATCAACATCAGGATCATCTAGATGGCGATGGTTTCTGTCGGATTTGGACCGGAGGCTGCTGTACGAGGAAGTCCTGCTCAGTTGTCTGGACAGTGTCCTGCATTTCTTGAGGATCGAATTGATCTTCTTCATCTTCTTCTGTGCACAGATGGTCAGAGAATGCTTACCTTAAGTCATTGTTGCTGGTGGTTTTGGTGATCAAATAGTAGTCAGTTTGTTGCAGTGAGGTGGGATGTCAACTTGCAACCCAAACTCTGGTCCTCTTATGTTTTCTGGTGGGCTGTACATATATTGTATATTTATGACTCTGATTATGGTATACCAACCTCAATCTGACTCCACGTAGAAGGGGAGGTGTAGATTCGAATAATTGTGTCGGGTAATTTGTGTCGGACTTGAATAATTCAAATTGAAATGGGATGTATAGCATTGTGTTGATTTCTATTTACTAGATCGGTTGGATTGTTGTTGGATTGTATTTATTTTTTCTCGTGTCGGATTGAGTTACTGTCATATAATTTCTTTACCAGCCTGTAGGCCGGGTAAGGTTATGTAAGATTAGGTTGAAATGGGTTGATTTTGTTACTCGGATTGGATCGAGATGAAGTGGGTTCGAATTCTCCAATTTGTCAGCTCAAATAATCTTTCAGGTTGAGTTCTGATCGTGTAGGATCGAGTTCATATCCAGTGTCTTTTAAGTTAAAACAGATAACCATATTGTTAAATTATGTCAGTTCAAGTCAAATTCTCAGTTCGTATTAGAATTTGACAGCTCTACGCCAAACATGTTGTACAAGAGAGTACTAGAAACAAAACTCTCCGTGTAGAATAGATTCACACACCAAAGTATTAGAAACAAACTCTTCAACCAACCTACACTAATCATTTAAAACTCTGAAATATTATACATACCCCACATCATTAGGTTCATAATTTTCATAGAATTCCTATACAATGTACTGACACTGTTGAATTATTGAACTTGAAGCATCATTAGGACACAAAATGGGGAGAAAAAACTGTGCCTTTCCTTCCACTTTTGATGTTCAACTTGGACAATTTTTTTACTACAAAAATTTACCCTCAGCCAAAATTGGATTCATATGTGATGCCTACTGCCTACAGCTAACCGAAAAAAGTATCTATACCGAAAAGGTGAGTTTATGAGCTAAACATGCTAAGCATGATCTTGTGAATAAGGTAATTCTCCGGAAGTCTACTTCAGACATTGAACCGGAACAGCATAACATCCCCTTCTTGAACAATGTAATCCTTGCCTTCTAGTCTCAACTGAAACGGTAAAGATGCAAAAGAGTTACGGAGGACAATAATTTCACCCGATTGAATTTATGCAAGTAAGAGAACAAGCCAGCTTACAAGTCCTTTCTCCCTCGCGGCTGCAAAAGAACCGGCACCAACAAAATCATCATATCCAACCTGGTGACGAAAAAAAAAATGAAACTTCATTGTACGGTTTTCTGCTGGTCGTGTCTTGGATCAAATGGAGAACCCTAAGAGGGGCTAGAGGAAAGCACCATGTTTTCTCATGATACTCACCGTTTCAGCTCGAATAAAACCTTTCTCAAAATCGGAATGGATAACCCCAGCAGCTTGAGGTGCAGTCATTCCTTCAAAAATAAGTACAAGATGGCGTGTTATAAAATGCGAACGAGCTATATCATTACCACCCACTCCTTTATTATTCAGCTTAGAACTTGCAATTTTGAAAGAATGTTGATGTCATCGATGGAAAATACGGAATTAAAGAATTAAGAAAATAACACCATCTTAGGTATTTTAAAGAACGTTAAGGTCATATATAGGACTCCAACACTACACTGGACAAAATGATGCTGAATGAATAGCGAGGTAACATACTAACCTGATAATATGGTCCATGCCTTTGTTTCCTGGAAAAGAATCAAAACATTTGTTTCATTATACGGAAATAATGGTTTCAATCTGAACTGGGTGTGATTCTCGCATCATTTACCTTTTCACCCGACGTGAAGTATGTACGCAAGCCCAAAAGGGCATATGTCTCCCTGATAAGATTTCCTAAACCACTTTCTATAACACCGAGTGATGCCAAATACTCAATCCTTTCTTCAGACAGAAGTTCTGAGAGCTCCGATTCAACCTAAAAATGGAAGACTTCCAGTTAGCCACATGTAACTAATGCTTCAAAACAACATGTTTCAAAATAAGTTAAACAGTGTCCATAGTCATCTAAGAACAACCACAAAAATGGGCTAATGTCACTCATGCTTCAAAACAAATTAAACAGTGTCCATAGTCATCTAAGAACAATTAAAAAAATATCTCGAAAGGATGACCGAATTACAAATCTGATTACTCTAAAAGCAGTTAGTACAGTTAGTAAAGGGAAAGGATAGAGTGACATAGAAGTAAACCTTGCTACGACTGAAATGTTTTAAGATAGGATGTATGGTCTAACCTGTGCCGATACGGTCACTAGCCCAGATTGCAACTCACTAGCTAACTGTTTAACTTCACTGACATAAGGGTTACTTTCAGGAGCGGAAAGATCTGACTCTGCAACATTTGCCACGTAAATGACCGGCTTCATAGTGAGTAGACAGAGATGCCTTATGGCCTCCTTTTCGTAATCGGATAAAGAGACTGATCTAGCTGGTTTTCCGTCTAGTAAAGCCTGTTGAATGTTTTCCAACGCAGACTTTTCTGCTTCCTCCTGATAACAAATATGTCAAAAAGCAAAAGATCCATCTCTGTATTTTGGATAGAACACACATAAGGAACTCATGGAATCGGGAGCAAAAAAAAATCCCCTACCTTAACTTTAGAGTGTGAATCTCTACTTTTTCCCTTTTTGAGTTTCTCGATTCTTTTCTCAATCTGTGGCACTTGAAAGCTTAACTTGTATCAATTTTCCTCGATATAATACATAGCTTTACTTTAAAAAAAATACTCCGCCGGAGAGAGGAAGAAGTCATGTATAGTAACATTGTAGGAGTAACTTAAATGATTGTATTAAGACTCTGATGATCAACATAATTATCACCAATGTCAATACATAAATATCTTATGATGTTGTGAGACTAGTATCAGCAGTTATAAGCAAGACAAATTATTTGGGCAATAGAATTATTATTTTTCATAAAAGGCATAGCCAGTTAGCACCTTCTTGGATGAAAACTATAAGCTTCAAACCTGATCCAAATCTGAGAACACCAGCTCCAGGTTGATGACATCTACATCGCTCTTCGGATCAATTTTTCCGCTTACATGAACGATGTCGTTATCGTCGAAACACCGCACAACCTAGAAGTGTTAAAAGGACCCTCAGTGTATAAATTTGTAGGATACGAACTAGAAAATTAGTTTACTCCTAAACCAGCAGCATTCTATTAGATAGGTTTTCCACATTTTGAGTCAAGAAACATACAAACCTGGAGTATTGAATCCACTTCCCGAATATGTGATAAGAACTTGTTCCCAAGACCCTGTAATTCCAAACAACAAAGAAACCTGAAGATCAAAGCTGAAAGCAATAATTTGTCATACGTCGAAAAGAAGTCCTCACTCGTCATTACCTCCCCTTGACTAGCTCCTTTAACAAGCCCAGCAATATCAACAAACTCTATAGAAGCCGGAACTGCTTTCTTTGATTTGCTAATATCAGAAAGAACATGAAGACGAGGATCCGGAACAGCTACTTTCCCAACATTCGGCTCAATTGTACAAAATGGGAAATTGGCAGCCTGAGCCTTGCCATTCTCAACCTGAAATACATCAACATATTAAAAAACCCTGAATCCCCAATTCACAATCTTTACAAATGCCAAGAAAAACAGCAGAATATCCATCATTGCCACACTTAAAAAATGCAAAACAATCATCCTCAATCTTTAAAGTGGCAAAGAAAACGCGAAGTGAAAAATCCATATCTTCTAGCCAACTTCCGATCCCATTCAACATCATCTCCCTAAAACACTCAAATCTATATCAGTGAACCCCGAAATCGAAAGCCGCAATCCATACAACAATCTCATCCAACAAGCAACCCCAAACAGAATTAAGGCAAAACTCACAACGATTAAACACTGCAATTACAACCCCTACAAATTTCCAACATATCATTAACACAAACACGCACAGAAATAGCTGAAAAACAAATAAAACCAGCAGTTTCTAGCACTGCATGAAGAAACAAACTGAAAAGCCAAAACTGCAGATTGAATTGAAGACTCACAACAGCGTTGAAGAGGGTCGATTTTCCGACATTAGGAAGTCCGACGATGCCGGCTTTGAGGCTCATGGTGACTCTCGCCGTCGACAGCCGCCGCCGGGAGAAGAGTGCGAGATTGGAACTTGCCCATTGGAGATGAATGGAGGGATTTGTGAGTGAAGAACTGAGTTTTGTTGGGATGAGGATGAGGATAGAGCATCTTGCTGCCATTCCCGCCATTGATTCTTCTTTTCTTTCTTCCTCCTCACTTCAACTTCAATTTGCAATTTTCAAGAATTTTGAGGCTGAGAGCATTTCGAGTGCGAAATTCAATTATACGAACGACGATTGGCAGCATGGAATTTTAATTCACACCGTCGAATGGCGTTATCGGATTACATTTATAGTCCGTCTATTTTTCCACCAAAGTTTAAACTATAAACTAAAAGAAATGAAAATACATTTTTTTAACTTGTATTAATTGGATCATAAGTTATATCTATTTCACATCGCATGGTAAAATTTTAATATTATAACAAAAAAAATCACCAATTTATTATTTTAATTAAACTCATAGAAAGATAGTCTTTCTCAATACTATTATACTTCAAAATTTAGGATTTTAAGGTCTCTCATCTTTATGTTTATAAAATCTGTTTAATAATATGTCAATGCAATTTAATTAACCTATATGAGTGTCGATTATATACCTTATTTTAAAGGTACTAATAATGTCTTCAACGCCTTTCATCAAATGTGCATGTAATTTTAATTGATGTCATTGAATAGAGCTTATGTTTTCAAATCTCACATGAACAAGGTATTTTTATTGTTGTATTGCTAAGATTCGAATTTAAACTGGTCATTTTAGTACAATATTCATTTGTCTAAATTTAAGATTTTAAGGTATCACATCTTTTTCTTTAATCGAATAATTTACTCCATTCATCATGTCGGATGAGAACTATCACTTGTCTAATGGGTGATAATATGATATGTTGTAGGAATTATTGCTTGTAAAGTTGTAGTTGCGTTTTGCTAGTTCCATATTATTAATTTGAACAATGCTACCCAGATTGTTTGAGTAAACGAGTCGTGTTTATATAAAAGCAACCATCCAAACATAAAAGACTAAATTTTCAATAGTTCTTTTTAATGAAATTAAATTAAAATTTTATATTTATAATTACTTTAGCAAAAAAATCATTTATTACTTTTATATTATAAAAATGCAACTATCATTTCACATACAAATCAAAGACATTTTTATGAAATTAAGAATATACAAAAGATTATCGATATAAAAATTGTTGAAATATAGACACGTATGTTTGAATAAGACACATATGTTTGAATAAGAATCAAACAAATCAAATCAATTTATATTGATAAGTTTATAATTACTATTAATAGATAAAAATAATAATTGTTTGATGAGTTGCTTTAAATATAAAGTGATTGAAACTTTAGGTCGATTTTTTTGTTTTTAATTTTTGAGTAAAATAATAATAAATATAAATGAATCATGAAATGATAATGAATATCTTAAATGAATATCTAACAAAAAAGAAGAAGAAAAAAGAAGTCATCAACCTATTCATGCGTTATTTTCATATCTGTAAACAAGTAAATTTTTTTTTGTTGAGTAAACTTTATATTCTTTGTCTGTCTGTAAACTTTTTTATTTCAACTTATATATAAATTCAACTTCATTTAATCATATCAAAATTTAAATTACTCCTACGTGCCCTATCCACTTCTTTCATATTTTTTTTTTACCTTCAATTCAATTTTTAAAATTCTCTAGGAGTGGACTATGAATATAAGAAGAAGAAGATGCTGGAAGATGATAGAATTCACAAAAGTAACCGAAATTTTCTAAAACTTCGAAATTCCATCCACTTATTGAGACCTTTTTGTTATTGGAGTTTAATTAATTTTTCCAAAAAAAACCTACTGTATTTTTTACCCTTTAAATATCATCAACCCTGATTTCCGGTTTTAGGGATACGATTTTGGCGTCTTCGGAATTTGAGTGGGTAGAGACTAGAGTTAGGGTATTCAGGGTTTGCCTATTTTCTGGATTCATCTATTATAAAATTTAAAACTTTCCCCGAAATCAACCCTTTTTCCGGGGGGTTTATATCTGGGATTTTTGTTGGAGAATACGGATTTTGAGCTGTAGTTTTCTTGTTATTATTGGAAGACAATTTATGGGTTCTGTTTGGATTTAGCAGTTCTTGAGTCAAAGAAGTTTCTTTGCGCCTTTATATTTGTAGGGGAACCGAATTTGAGTTCGTATTGAGTTTGGAGACGATTTTGCTATGGAGAGATTTGAAGGGTCCTCCAATCATCAAGATCTTCAGCAATTTGGTTCAAATCCACCAGGTTGATGTTTGCTTTTGCTGGGATTGTTTTAGGACACCAGATTTGCTAGTTGTGTTTAATTGTTCTTGGTTATGCTTTTGGTTGACTTGAGAAGTTACTGCTTAGTGGTACTGTGGCTATAGAGAGCAGTAAAAACCATGAAGTTTAACTAGCGGAAGATTTGATAATTCATGGTTGGTATATGCATTTGAATTGATTTCTCTGTTGTCTGATGCACTGGACTTCGAATTTTCAGACTGGCTCTTGTGTATAGCTACATGTGGTGATAATGTGGGTTTAATAAAGTTTGAACTGTAACTAAGGCTGTTATCTGTTTTATATGTAATGATTCAGGTAGTGGTGAAGTATTTGATGCTTCACAGTACTCGTTCTTTGGCAATGATGTCGTTGAAGAAGTTGAGCTTGGGGGTTTAGAAGATGAAGACGAACTGATATCTTCAGCTGGCCTGGGTGAGGAAGAGTATCGGCTGGATAGAGAGGAGGTTGTTCTGTAATCTTCAATATATGTGTTCTGCAATATCGATTTTCTGGAAAGTGTGTTGGATGTTCTGCTTTTGAGATGTTTTGCCATATTAACTTTACTGCTATGCTCTATCAGAATTTTAAATTTATTTTATATCATAATAATGTGAGCATTATCAGTGGTCACTATTGGCATATCCATGTTTATTGCACTATGAGTTGTGTTTAGTTTAGCAAAGACAAGTTTTTTATTGCAACCCAGTTATGTCTAAATTTTGACATTTTTTCTAGGACTTCTGTTACCATTCTTGTTTTTCATGGTTAGCTAGTGAACTAGAACAGTTTAATACATCTCTTTCAAATGAGCACTTATTATAGTCCCCATGCATGATACATGTCCTGCATATTCCACATGTCTGTTTAGTGATCTTAAGCTTCTACTGCTGTTTAAAAAAAAACTGATTTTTTATACTTCCATCTGATGCATGCCTCTTCAATTTGTTTCAGGTAGATGCATTGGGATCTTTCAGCGAAATTGATGATCTTGCCAGCACATTTTCGAAGGTTGCTCTCTGATTGCTTGATATCAATGTTAAGCATTTGCATTTCTTGTGTATATTTTGCTTTTCTGATTTGATGTATGGCAGATTATTTGCTTGGTCTAATGTTCATAAATCGACGCATTCTATTTAATGGATTAATGGCATGCTTATGTATGATTAACTGAGCTGATAGATGACCTTGTTAAGGCTTGTGATCATGGAATGAATATCCAATGTTGTTTCTTCAGGTTCCGTATTCCTTTAATTGCTTATAATGAATGTTTTTGCAGTTGAACAAGCGTGTTAGTGGCCCACAAGATGCTTCATACATTGGGGACAGGGGATCAAGAGAAAGTGAGTATTGCAGTATTTGAGATGGTTATCCCCTTTTTCCTAAAAAATTTCCATCATCGCAATTTTTATATTTCTAAGGTTGTCTTAGTTTTGCTAATTATCTTGAGTAGGATAATTATTCATTTGAAAATCAATTGATGTCTGATATTTTGAAAACCAATCGGCTGAATTACTGTGATGTATGTACATACAAAATCTTTGAACACATTTAGTCTTTGATACTGATGTAAAACATTTGGCTCCTTCTAATACTACTCTTGCCTACCAGGTTCATCTGTCGCTGAGTGGATGCAAGATGGAGATATGCCTAACTGGGTGCAGCAGCAGCAGCGTTCTTTTGATACGGAAAGCTTTCAGGAGAATAAAAGATGGTCATCGCAACCATACCCGTCATCAGGTTATTATATGGATCCTAAGAACTTGCACCGAACATCTTCATATCCTGAACCACAGCAATATCCGCAGCAAAATGTACACCAACAATACTCTAGCGAACCAATTCTCATACCAAAATCTTCTTTCCCTTCATTCCCTCCTGATGGTAGATCCCACCAAGGCTCTCCAAATGACCAAACACGGCTGCCAAATATCCCATATCATGCTGGTGGGCCTCAGATGCCACGTTCATCACCCAATCTTTCTCCCTTCGGAAACCCTCAGATTCAGATGCATGGTTCGCCACTAAGTGGCAACATGTCTCAGTTTAATCCTCCCGGCCTCCCAGTTAATGGTCGTCTGCAAAATCAGTGGTTGAACCATCCTAGTGATCATTCAAATCATCCCAATAACATGCTGCAACATTTACCTCCTCAAAATGGAACCTTACCCCCTCAGATGATGCCACAACAACACAGGTTGCCAAGCCCCTTCCAGCCATCACTTGGCCAAGCACCAGGAATGCAGCCTCCCTTATACAATCAACGTCTTTCTTCATCCCCTCAAATGATGAACAGTTTCGATTTGCTTGGGTTGGGTGATATGAGGGATCCTCGGATTAAGACAATGGTGAAGGGTAGGTCAGGCATGCCCTATTCTCAGGGATTCGATGGATTCAATCAGAGGAGTGGAAACGGTTGGCCTCGGTATAAATCCAAGTATATGACTGCTGACGAGATTGAGAATATTTTGAGGATGCAGCTTGCTGCTACTCACAGCAATGATCCTTATGTTGATGATTATTACCATCAGGCTTGTCTAGCCAAGAAGACTTCTGCTGCAAAGTTAAAGCACCATTTTTGCCCTAACAACTTGAGAGATGGAGATCCTCGGACTCGCACAAGTACTGAACCGCATCCTTTTCTCAAGGTTGATGCCCTTGGGAGGGTTTCTTTCTCTTCAATTCGCAGACCTCGACCGCTGCTAGAAGTTGATTCCTCAAAAGCAGATGCTACGGGTGCTACTGAACAGAAAATGTGTGAGAAGCCGTTGGAACAAGAGCCAATGCTCGCTGCTAGGGTGACTGTTGAGGATGGCATCGCCCTCCTTCTAGACGTTGATGACATTGTCCGTTTCATGCAGTTTAATCAGCTAGAAGATGGCGGAGTGCAGTTGAATCAGAGAAGGCAAATGTTGCTGGAAGGTTTAGCGGAATCACTTCAACTGGCAGATCCACTCGGCCAAAATGGTGATTCAGTGGACCGAACTCCTAAGGATGACCTAGTATTCTTGAGATTGGCCTCTCTTTCCAAGGGTCGGAAACTGCTGGCAAAGTATTTAAAACTCCTGCCTCCCGGTGATGAACTTATCAGAGTTGTCTGCATGGCAATCTGTAGGCATTTGAGGTTTCTGTTCGGGACCCTCCCTTCAGACGCTGGGGCAGCTGAGACAATCGATAACCTTGCAAAAACGGTTGCCATCTCTGTTAACCGAATGGAGCTTAAAGGACTCGCTGCTTGTCTTGCATCCGTTGTTTGTTCTACTGAGCATCCTCCACTCCGTCCTATTGGAAGCCCTGCCGGAGATGGGACTTCTTTGATTCTGAAAGCTATTCTTGACCGGGGAACTGATCTGCTCAGGGACCCACACGCATCTGGAAACTGCACCGTGGCCAATAGAGCATTTTGGCAAGCTTCCTTTGATGCATTTTTCAGTCTCCTTACAAAGTACTGCTTCAACAAGTATGACACGATCGTGCAATCGCATATTACACAAACCCCGTCTGATGCTGCAAAGGCCATAAGTAAGGAAATGCCCGTTGAATTGTTGCGCGCGAGTCTTCCTCATACCAGTGAACAACAACGGAAGCTGCTGTTGGATTTTGCTCAGAGGTCGATGCCTGTACAAGAAGAAGGTATAAGTAGTTAGATTCGTAAAAGCTCCTGAGTGTGACATGTTATGGCTGGATTTGGTTGTTTAGCTGGTACTTGAAGTCGTGGGAGTTTAGTATTTGTGTTAAAACTCTCATCTGTTCTACGAACTACTTTGGAACGTTTTATTTTCTGATCGATCTACGTATGGAGCTTTATTGGATGCTCTTGTTGTGTTATGGAGATGTTAGAAATTAGAGATGTATAGCGTTTGATCGGTTTTGTACCAGGATTTTCTGCTCTCAGTTTCATAGGTGAGAATGTAGTTTATTTTCATGATGATTTGGCAGATTTATGGCAGTACTCAGTTTGAATAAATTCAGTGCAACAAGCTTCTGAAATCAAGAACTTCTGATGTTCCGTTTTTGACCATAATTTCTGCTGTTGAGGTTCCTTTTACTATACAAGTGTTTATAGTGCATTGCGAAAACCCGATTTTTCTCTTTAAATGCAGTATGAAGTTCGAAAAAAATGCTCATTAGCTAGCTTATTTACAACCTGTATTTTGCGGAAAACACCAAGACCTCACCAGATTTTTTTCTCCAAGCAGCAGTATAAGCGCGAAAAAAATGCACTAGCTAGCATATATACAGACTGAATTTTGCCGAAAACACCAAGACCTAACGTAGTGCAGTTCAGACACAGATTCAGTTAACGTGAGATGCTCAGTTGGGAGAGTTGAACAGAAGCGGTGCGGACCATATTGACAAGATCCTCGTTGAGTTGATCAAGATCTCCATTGCTCCGAAGTTGGTTATACAATGGAGCCATGCACTCGGCAGCAATTTCCGCCAACTTCCATTGATCGAGTTTTGCAGCAAGCTGAATCAGCTCGATGGAGATGTATCTGTCTGTCTTGAGGCCTGACGCCACGACTTCAAAGCATTTTTCATGAAGGTCTTCTAAGACCCAGAACTCGGCCAGCCAACAAAGCTCTACAAAGGGCCTCATTTCATCGAGCTTCTGATCAGTCCTTAGGTTGTTCCACAGACAATCGAAAACGGGTTTTGGCAACTCGTTGGAATACAACCACGGTACAAGTCTAGTTAACGAGGCCCAAGAAACCGGTACCTTGATGGTATGCGAAGTGCTGCAACATAAGATAAAGCACTCGTTTTTGTCAGGTTCAGATTTGTCTACAAAAACTTAGAAAACTTCGAAAATATATCATCTGAAACTCGAATCTGTTACCTTTCTTGCATTCCTGAACAAAGCAGTGCTCGAAGATAGTCACAGCTTGAAGCTAGTATAACTCTATGAACATGAAAATGTGGAACCGATTCTGGGCAAGAGCTACAACTCCATTGCTCGAGTAGCCTCGTGTCAGCAGCTTCCAAACTAATATCCCTGCAATTATTACATGAACTCAGTAACAAGAACTGAACAATGCAAAAGTCATTCTATGCGATTAAGGCTATGGAAGGAAACTTTAATGAAACAAACGCATGATCAAGGATGGAAATCATACGATGAATAGAATCCAGCTGTTCCAAGAGCAGGAGAGAGATCAAAGGTAGGGAATGGAGAACCCCATCTAGGACGTTTCTTTGCAAGCAGAAACAATAGAGGTTTCAACCGACAGTGCTTTGCAAGAATTTTCAACCTATTCATATTGTCTTCACTGGCTTGAATACAACCAAAGTATATGTATTCCATAAATTTAAGCAGTGACTGGTGATCCACGTGAGAAGATAGGCGGACTTGAGTTATGGATCTTCCGCGTATTTCAGTTTCTCTAAGTAGATTTTCTCGCTGAGGAATCATTTGTGGACACATAACTGAAAGAATAGCTTCATGAACATGCAAAGAATCCAGGTCGGTGATGAGCTCGAGGTCAGCAAGCTCATTGTCCATAAATGCCTTCCCAACCCTTTCCCCTAAACTACTCGGAAAACCATAAAGCCCAAAATGACTGAGTATGTAAGCAGCATACCATCTTGATCCCGGAGAAAGATGGTTAGCTCGGACATCCTCAAGTTCCTTACATATCTGAGATTCATCGAGAACTGCTTTAACTTCAGAAAATTCACCACGAGAGGCCACATTGTGTATCAACTGACCTAAGCACCAAAGACCGAAGAACACTTGCATATCCTCCCCTTCCCAATCTCCCTTTACTTGATGACAACAAAACCTTTCAGAAAAAGAATTACTGAGATGAGGCGCCAAATTCGACCTCTTTGTGTGTGAAGGATTGCTAAACCTCCTCTTTAAGAAACTCAAGAAAGTCTGTATTCTTTTGTGTTTAACAAGCTGTTTATCATAATCGGGCAGACAAGCATAACAAGTCAAACTCATCAAGCTCACGACGACTTGAAAGTTAGATGGTACTAAATATGTGTTTCTGCAGGATGTGGCATTCAGGATATGCAATAAGTAATCAATGTATTCCTTGCCATTTAATCTCAGAACCTTGGATAATATCAACCTGGCTTCTGAGGCAATGTATTTGCTGGGAGAGTAAACGATCAGAAGAACTGCCCTTGATGCTGGTTCACCCCCAACTGTGCTATCGATGGTGCTTTGAGAAATCTGGCATGCCTTAAAAATAGATTCCGTAAAGGCCAAGCTGTCAAGAAAGACAACAGACAGTCTCAGTGAGTTCAAGAAAGACACCAAAGATTTAAAACGACAACTAAATAACAGGAGAAAAGACAACTTCATACGGCAATATTACCATGCACATACTATAAGAACGTGCAGTTTCAAAGCCATTTCACGCGTACTTGGAAAGAAATCATCTGCCATATTGGCTGCAAGCCCACCTAGGATATCCCAAAGGTATGGTCTCAGAGAAGAAAGAGAGTTTTCGCTAAAACTATCCTGCAATGCAAGTATCTGATCTTGAAGTGACATCTGATGGAGAGATTCATAATGTCTCCCAAAATTCATCAGAAGAAGACCAAGTAGAGCTACATCAACTCGTTCTTCCCAGAAGTAACTGTGATGATTCCCATCCCAACGAGTTACTAAAGCCAAACGACAAGCTTCCTCAGCCAGAGATATCTGATTTTTAGTAAGCTTTTCGGTACGCGAGCACCTAATCTTCATTCCATTAACTATGGCATTCACAAGAGGTTGGCCACACAATTTCATCACGTCCACAGTTTGTTGTTCGTTAACCTTCAAAATTACACGAATTTTATGTCAGATTTGTCTCTACAGGTCCAGTCATACAGGAGACACGAGAGGGACTCCTACCATTAAACATTGGGCAAGTCTAAACCCCTCCATCTGGACTGAATGAGAATCTGAGCAGTTCATACTTTCCACCATTACCTCAACAAAGCTTTTCTCACATGTTAAGAGTTTCTTGGCCCCATGGCCACAAAGAGCTGGAATTTGAAATTTATGTTATTACTTGGAAGTAGCGATCCAAAAGAGTTGTAAAATCGACTTAAAAATAGAAGTACCTAAGCCAGAATACACACGCAAGACAGCAGCCTTTAAGGACCTTTCTTGTTTGAGTTTAAGCTCATCTAATATATCCAAAAATTTGGAGTCGCTCCACGCAGAGAACCTCGAATGTGGCCATCGCCACAATATTTGGCTCAAAAGAAAAGCCATCTCTTGACAATATTCAGTTGTTCTCTCTTCATTACAACACTCCTTTACATTATTAAGGACAATAACAACCGAGTCTCTTCTTTTTAGAACCTCCCAAACTTCTTTCTCCCTTCTAGTACTCAGACTGGATAGAATGGAGTTCAAGGCAGTCGCACATAAAATGGAAACTTGTAATTGCCTGGAAGATATAAGGGATAGTAAACTATCGGCTAAATAATTCACGTGCGCTTCCAACAACGAACTTGGTAAAACACGGACGAACTTAGCAGCAAGATCTGCTGCTAATCTCAACACAGACTCACTTCTAAACTCTAAAATACTTTCCAATGCTCCGGCAATATCATTAATTGAATCCTGAAAATATAGGGATTTTCACGCTAGCATCAAATCTACATTATCATTTGCATCAAATCGACATAAAGAAAGCAAAGCAATACTTTATTGCTGGATAACTTCACACCTTTACCAGAGGGTGCTGAATCGCCGTCTCACTAGATACACAATCAACAAATGAATCGATTGATCGAACCACAAGTTTCTGTGTTCCTATATCGGCACATTCCCATTTCTGTCCTCTGCTATCGTTGCACCTGTATATAAAACAACCAACTCATTCTACACTGGCATAAAAACCCCCCACACACACACAACAAACAAAGAGGCTATCTTATTACCTGAAAAGGAAGTAATGTGATCATAAAACTAAATATAGATATAATGAATGTCAGGAGTATCACAATTCATACGATATGAGCAAATGAGACTAAAACGGCATTCAAAAACGAACTTGTAAATCAAGGTACAAGAAAATATGCAAGAAGCTTATGATTCATACATCGAAATTTGAACTTGGAAAGATCAAAGAACAAAAAATTAGTGCAATTAATGAAAAGAATAGCTCAAACTGAAAACTTCAAAAAATAATTCACCTGATGAAGTGACCGAGCTTCAGGGCATTATAAAGGCGTTGATGGAGTGTTGAAAGCCTACTGCTCACACCCGCCGCTTGTTTCGACGACGCCGATGATGACCTCATCCTGTCCTCCCTCGCCGGAGCTCCGCCGGAGTTTCCCTTGCCACCAGAATTTGTTTTTCTTCCACCGCCAGAAAATTGCGTCCTAAATATTTTTCCAACGAAGAGAAGACAATATAGTTTGTAGTGGCAATTACCCATTAGTTTATTAGCCCATTTATTGGTTTTCCAGCCCAAAACTTTTGGCAAAAATAATGGGCTTCTCTTAATTGGTTGGGCTTAATGGCGAGGCCCGCTATTAAAACATTTGCGGAGAAAATAATCGTAAACACTAAAAGTTTAGGTAAATTATGTAAGACTTCTTGAAATTGTGCAATATTTTTTATCTTCAACTTAATGCTAATTTGGGTTGATTCCATTCGGTTTGATTTAGCCTGAAAATTGAATATCTCACTCGATTCGATTTAATCAGGTTATAACTAAATTTGGATTGATTTTTAATATTAATATTTTTTTAAAATCCAATAAATCACATTATATAAAGCGAAAACCGATTAAACCGAAAAGAAACCACCACGGTTACCACTTCCTACTTTTTGAGAATTATTACAGAGTTGCCCAATCTTTGTAGGATTATATACTGACCCAATTTTTGTGCTGAGAGCTGCAATAGCCCAATCATTTAATCAGCCCAATCATTCAACCATTTCATTCAATCATTTTTCATGAAGGTCTTCCTCAGACAATATAGTTTTTAAAATATATCTCAAAAATATAATTAGCTATGATGATCAAAAATAAGATTTTTCATAATTGGTCTAACCATTAGATGGCTTAACCGAAGACATTATTAAGCATCCTCATTCCCATGATGTGATCATTAATGTTTATAAAGTGTTGAACTTAAGTTGATATTTTGTTATAAAGGCTGACTATATATACTGGTATCACACCCAGTCAGATTTTTTTACAGAAAATTCAGATATGTAATGGTTTAACCATAAATGCTCTGAGGCTGAGAAAAGAATAAAAAAATTGAAAGAGGAAAAAAACAAGCTATTATAATATGTGGTATATTGAAAAGCCGGCAAATGCGAAATATATAATTTGTCAGAAAAATAATGATAAAAAGAAAAAAAGTTAACACTTAATGCATTTCTTAGAAAAATAAATCCCCACTCATAGTTATTATTGTTCCAAGGTTAATATATGACCATTTTGTATTTTCTTGTTGAGTGAATAAAATGGTACTATCACATTTATCATAAAACATAGGACACTAAATATTAAAAAAAATTACCATCGCAGTTTGTGAAAAAAGTACCGCCAATTTTTTTCCCGTGTGTGATAGAATTCCATAATAATACCACAAATATTTGAAATGACGATTTTTTTTAATGTTATGAAACAATCATTTAAGGAAAGATTCAGTCTTGAACTGCTTTACAAATACTATAACAAAGCATGCTATTTGCAATATTTCTTAGGTCTTCATAATGATAAGTGTACTTAAATTTTTTCGCTATATGGAGTGTAGCTGTGTGGGATGTAACAAAAAAAGGTCACTACTTTTAAAAGAGTAGCAAATAAATCTACACATAAAAGTGTATCCATTTAAAGGTACATCTAAAATTGTAGCGAATGATTTCTACACACAAAGTGTATCAATTGTGAGTGACTTCTACACCTCATAGTGTATCCAATCAAACGCTACATTGGAAAGTGTATTTAAAAACATTACATCTGAGATTGTGAGAGAAATTACTACACTTAGAAATGTAGTTGATATTGCAGAATTTTTTTTAGGTTAAAACATTACATATTTAATATATTTTACCCTAAATATGTAATGTTACCGATAAAAAATCAAATGTTTCACTTACAGTTACTGAAGTGTATATACAACTAACTTCACATTGGTCTAACTTTCTATGTGCCAATGGAAAGACGCTCTTCCCAATACTCTGTCAGAAGTTTAACATTAAATAGAGGGGAACACGTGATTTATAGACAAAAATACTTATGAAACAAAATCTTACAACTTACCTTACAAAGAAGCAGCACAAGTTAAACCCTAAACCATAAACCCTAAACACTCATTCTGATCCTCCTAATCCAAACTTGGCACGAACCAACAACTGTAGAGTTGCTCTTCAGATCCATAATAACTACTCATCACGGAATTCTGATGATCGCTATAGTGAAACTTATGCGTATTCAATGAGTAGTATACGACATAGTCTCGATAAAACCTTGTAAAGTAGATTCTGTTCCCAACTTCAGGCGATTCAGCTTTCACAGCAACACTCGAAACACTCGAAGTATACAAGTTATTGTTCTTCAGATCCTTCACTTCTTCCCAAACCAAATCCCACTCATTGAACCTGAAAACTCTAAGCCATTTCCATTCTTTTCCAACATAGATGGACAAAACATCGCCATCTAACTCCGCGAGGAACTTCTTCTCAACTGAATTAGCGCGGCCGAGGGGCTGTTTCAGGCGATGCATTCGCAGAGAATCGTCCCTCGCGGAGCAATAAGCGAGGTTTCCATCTCCGACCAGGAAGTAGAAGGTATCACCTATGTTAACAGAGCCGACGTTGGATTGTTGCACGAATAACTTGTCCGATTCCTCTTCATCCTCTCTCATCATTCTTCGCGAATGCCAATCATACTCGAGCTCTCTGAGATCAGCGGAACAGAAAACCGGCTCGTGATCAATTGACACCCCAAAATATGTGCTACCTAAGAAGAGATGATCTGTATAACAAGGCATTTTGGGTAAGGTCATTGTAAACTTTGTTAAGGGATTGTACGCACACAAGATCAATGCATAATCACTTGTATTTTCTTCAAACACCAAAGAAGACATCAACAACAATCCATGTGGAGATGAGTAGTAGCTGATTCTTGAACCCTTTTTTAGGGTTTCGGGAACATTTAGGTTGTACTTTCTGCACGAAACGGGATCCACCATCTTGTAGAAACCTTCCTCCCCGAGGGAAGGAATCATTAGCATCGGACTGTTAACCTTAAAAGCTCGATCAATGTCTCCCGACATACTCCTCCACTCCTTCGCGGAGCCTATTGAACGACACAACTGGCAAGATGCTCGAAGGCTCAAATAGTCGTCGAGGTTGATGAAATTCCCACAAATCTTTCTCAAAACATCCACATAAAGACCACAAAACACGGTTTCAGATCCTTGAACACTCTCTACTTCCTCCTCATTGTCAAAATTTCCGA
Source organism: Rubia peregrina (assembly GCA_032355705.1). Lineage (NCBI taxonomy): Eukaryota > Viridiplantae > Streptophyta > Magnoliopsida > Gentianales > Rubiaceae > Rubia > Rubia peregrina. The sequence goes on along the minus strand of JAULKK010000011.1, from coordinate 10,260,891 downwards.
CAAATGAGTGAACTTCTTTGACATGATCACTGAGATAGCTGTCTAATGCATCGGGCACGAGCATCCATGATGATTTCGACGCGTAATCTGGAATCGGAAGCAGAGCAACCTCTAGGGTTTTCCTTTCGATGTGGTAAGTGTACAACAACGGCCTTTCCTCACCATGATCATACCCGCCAGCAAAAAACACCCGATTTCCCAACCGGCTCAAATCAGCTGAAGCAACCGGGCGAGACATGACTTCAAATTCATAACCGACTCTGGAACTGATGAAAAAAGCTGCATTCGGACAGCTCTCTACTGTCTTCCACGACATGTCGGAAAAATCCATCTTCAACACTACTACACTCACTATCTCATCCCGAACCCGATTCAACCCGACATCTATCACGAACAGGTCGTTTCCTCGTACTACCCAATGCTGCTTACGCGCGCGCTGTACGAGGCCGGCAACATAAACGCACGGTCTCTCGCATCCGAGAAGCCTAATCGCCAGCCGCCGCGGTTTCGAAATCTCGATCTCAGCCATGTAACCTTTATTAGAGGTGGACATGAAGATCCTACCGTCATTACGTACAACAGGGCGACCAAAATATTCCTCCTTGTACAAATGATCAGTACCTGTTAGAATTTGCTAGGATTAGATGATGAATAACGAACACAATTCTTAGGACCAAAACAAAGGATAAGCAAAGGATGACACTTTTCCTAAACAAAAAAAGACCTGCCAAAATTCATTTTAGGCCCCTAAAATTCAAATAAAATTTACGTAAACAATTCTTCTTAACCTACTATTCTTTTTTATTGGATCAAGTCACTTTTAAGCTTAGAAAAGGTTAGAGGTACTATCTCCCTTTTACCTAAATAATATCAATATTTTACGCTATTTTACATGGCAAAGTCTTGGGAAAGACCGTCTTTCCATAGTCTTATGGAAAGACGGGGTTTAATTGAAATAATAAAAGGTAAAA
>JAULKK010000011.1:10210818-10221014 GCA_032355705.1 Rubia peregrina | reverse complement strand
CAATGCATATCACCCAAAAAAACTACAAAACATCAACGCATATCAATTAAATCTCACCCGAATAATGAAAAACATCAGCATAAGAGAAAAAAATTACAAATATCAACAAAAAGCTACAACCTCAACAATAAAAAACTACAAACATCAATCTATATCACCCAAAAAAATACAAAACATCAACGTATATCAATTAAATGTCGACGAATAATGAAAAACATCAACATAAGAGAAAAAAAAAGCTATAAACATCAACAAAAAACTACAATACCTCAACAATAAATAAAAACTACAAATACCAATCCATATCACCCAAAAAATTACAAAACATCAACTCCAATCAATTAAATCTCACCCGAATAACAAACATCAACATAAGAGAAATAAAAATGCTACAAACATCAACAAAAAGTTAAAGTACCTCAACAAAAATATACCGTACATCTCATCCGAAAAATGAAAAACATCAACATGATATATATTTTTTAAAAAAAACTACAAAATCAATCCATATCACCCAAAAAAACTATAAAACATCAACTCATATTAATTAAACATCACCCGGATAATAAAAAACATCAACATAAGAGGAAAAATGCTACAAACCTTAACAAAAAGTTACAGTACCTCAAAAATAAAAACTCTTCAAAAAATGGACCTAGTGGGATTTGAACCTGGGTCTTTAACCTCAAAGACTGAAGCAAATACCAATACACCAAAGAACTCATTATTAAATAAACATCCAGTCAAATTGTATTAAACCTCATCAACTACATCAAAAACATAATATTCTTCAAAATAAAATTCATAGCAAGATTCGAACCCCTGACGTCCAAACCTCATCACCTGGAACTATAACCACTAGACTAATCAATCTTTGCTAAATAAACCTCAACAATTATTTGATAAAGTAAAAAACAATATTGAACCTCACCGAGAAGCTCAGTATCCGCCATTGTTTCCCCCTACATCCGTCGTCGCCGGCGTGTGTCCGCCTCACCGGAGGTTCTTCTTCAACGATGCACGCACAATCTTCTTCTTCTCCTTTGCCTCGCCTCCGCCGTCTCCCCTGGCACTGAAACCGTAGATCCGCCGTCGGTTTCGCTCCTTCGCCAAAACCCTAGCTCCACCGCCACCTCCTCAATCACCTCTGTCGTCACCTCCGTGAGCTCGTCAATTGCACCGCTGCCGGAGAATACTCGAATCGGAGAGACTCGAAATGAAGAAGATCAAGCATCGATCGAGCATCCAAATTGAGCATTCGAATTCGCCAGAGAAAATTGAGCGACGTCGTCTGTCTCGTCTGTAAATCCGACGCTCTGTGCGACGTCGCCGCTAGGCTTTGACGGTGAGGTCGTGGCTGGGGGTTAGGGTTCCAGCGGATTCGAATGCAGCGCGGCGAGGAACGACAATGCTTCCGGCGAAATGTTAATCGGTAAATTGCAGACGCGCGACAGCGAAATCCGGCGTAAAGCCGACTGGCGGCGGTGGTCTCAGGTGGCTGCGGCGGTTATCGGTTACCGAGGCGGTTTCCGGCTGAAAATAAAAAGGAAAAAGAAAATGAATTTAATATATGAAATTGTGATATATATATATGGATCAAATGTTTCTTTAATTACAGCAAAAGGTCCCTAAATTTTTCAGCTTATTTTAACAAAAATCTCATTTTAAATGAAACTTCTTATAATTGCATAATAATCCCTGGCCTAAAGTTTAGGCTGCCTAAAACAAGACTTTGTGATTTTCGAATTGTCCAAAAAATTATTAAACAAGTCGATTCCAGACCTTAAACACAAACGTTCATTGTACGAAGTTTTATTTTCGATTGTTAACCAATTAAATGCAAACGTTCATCGTACGTACATTGTTAACCAATTAAATGTAATGCAAATTTCAGCACCTAATGTGGTATCCTAAAAACCAGATAAAGATAAACAGCGTCTTATATATAAAATTTATACATTTGAAAAATTACAGCAAAATTAAGAGGGCAATTTTAAAAGGCTGGGACCAACCAACAACTATACATCTGTCTCTCTAGCCCATAATAATCGGTCATCACCGAATCCCGACCATCACTTATGTGAAATTTGTTGGTGTTGAAAGAGTAATAAACAATCGAGCCTTGGTAAAATGTCGAGAAGTAAATCTTGTTTCCGATTTGTGGTAGTAGAGGTTCCAAGGCCGCACTCGATGCATTTGACAAATATAAGTTGTTGTTCTTCAGCTCCTTCACTTCATCCCAAACCATGTCAGATTCGTTGAACTTGAAAGCTCTCAGCCATTTCCACTCTTTACCTAGATAGATAGCGAGAAGATCACCCTCGCATTCCACCAAGAAATGCTCCTCGCACGATGACCCACTGCAAGGATCTTCCAGGCTATGGATCTTCACAGTGAATGAGTCATCTTCTTGCTCTAGTATGTATGCAAGATTTCCATCGCCAATCAGAAAGTAAATAACAGAATCTACCAAAACAGGATTCGCATTGGATTGTCGCACGAACAGCTCGCGCCCCTCCTCGCATTCAGATCTCATCTGAAACTCCTCCTCATCCCATTCCTGGCCACTCTCGGTAGTGTCGCTTCTCATAATGGAATAGAAAGTTAGATAGCAATCAAGTGATGCTCCAAAAACGTTTGCGGTCATTGGGTCGTCATCTCGAACAGAAAAGTACAGGTACGAAGCAAAAGCAGAAATTTCCGGTAAGCAGGTTGTGGACTTTGTTACCGGATTGTAGACCCACAACTTCATCTTACAATCCAATTTCATGGTGGGACTGGATATCAACAGCCATCCACCTGCAGCGTCAAGAATTCTAGAAGCTTCTCCCAGAGCATCGGGTGTCCTTAAATACAACTTCTCACGTGAATCTGGATCCACCATACAGTATACACCTTTGCCAACCTCCTGGGAATTAGGAAACAACAACCTAGGCATCCGATAGTGAGTCCCGGGTTCAGCTGTATCTATCCAATCATGTGCAGATCCTACCTCGCGACACCACCTGCTGGTGGCTCGAAAGCTTAGGTAATCTATAGGATCGTGCAGGTAAGAAGCCATTATTTTCAGAATGTCAACCGGAAGATCCTCAAATCGATTCTTGCTATGTACCATCAACACCTCGGAACTCTCGCTCTTGTCAAATGAATGGTCTTTTTCGCCATCTCCACCCTCCTTCCCCTTTGCGAGTGCATCGGGGACCAACATCCAGTATGGTGATCCACACTCATTATTTGGAGCGGCAACCAAACAAGCCTTGAGAGTCTTTTGCTCGATGTGGTAAATGTGTAGCAATACTTTACCCTTATTTTCGACGATGTAGATCCGATTTCCTACCTTGCCTGAATCAGGTGATGCAATGGGGCAAGCCAGGCATTGCTTGCCGCTGATGAAAAACGCTGTATTCGGACAGCTGTTCACTGTCTTCCACGACATGTCGGAGAAATCTAATTTGGAGACAAGAATGCTCCAATAACGGTGCTTCCACTCGAGTACATCAAATATCAATTGAATTATAAATAGGTCTCCACAGCATGCCACCCAATGCTCCGTGCAATCTTCAGGGTCGCCAACGTACAGATGATGAGGGAAGCGCGCATATCGATGATCAGGTCTTATGACGAGCCTCTTCGGTTTCACGGTCTCAACCTTGGCCAACTTAGCCGACCAACTACGAGAACTCATGAATATATTATCATCATCGCAGGCAACCGGGCATATAAACTTATCACGCTTATCGACTTCTCCTTCGACTTCTTCTTTTTCGACTTCTTCTTGGTAGTCCCTGAATGGCCACCCGGCATCGCATCCATCTCCATTAACGTAGCAAGGCAGAATGCCGCGAGGATGAGGATCGTCCACGAAGAGTAAAAGCACGCATTCGGCATCATGGGGAGATTTTGTCAGGAAAACGTAATCGATCGCATCAACGGGTGGTGGTGGTGGTACAGGGATTGACTGCAGAGTCACAGCATTCCACAGCCGCATTTCACCGGTTTCCTCCGGCGCAAAGATCAGTAGCCATCCATTGATATTCGTCGGCATCAAAACAGACCCGTTAGCATTCGGTTCCGGGATACATCTTGTGAACCCAGTGGATTTTGGGTCAGATACCACGTCGGAAAACACCTGGTTTTCGCCGCCGACGAACACTAGCCACGGGTATGGCTTCTCCATCTTCAATCTTCTCCTTCTTTGAAAACGCGAGAGTCTTCATATTTATACACATGAATATTCAGTAAAATCTCAATCCTGAACAGATTCGGAGAACTTTTGGAAGGAGGTTAAAACCAAACGGCGATGAAGAAAATCCGGAAGCTATTTGGATTCGGTATTTATCCCGAACCGAAAAGAGATTCGGGTAAGTTTGGGCTTGAGGCAGAATGATAAGAGCCCAATCACAACTGAAATCACATGTAGAACAAAATCAGTTTCTGCAATGTAAAAGCAACAAAATATTATTTGAATTATATAAAAAAGTTTGTCTCTCGGAAAAATCGGGGTTCAAACCGCAAGTTTAAGAAAGTCAGGATAAATTTTTCAAGTTGCATCGGGTCATAAACTTATAACTACTTCACATTGTATAATAATAAATTTTTAATACTACAACTAAAACATTTTACCTTTTCATAATTTTATTATAACTTCGTCTTTCCATATGTCTATTGCAAGACGGTGTTTCCCAAGATGTTTGCTCTCTATTAAAAGTTGATCTCATATTTAGATAGATATGTGAACAATAATATTATTGTATATGATATTGTTGAATTCGTCTTGATAAGTTTCTAAATATTAACTTTTATTTGATATCATTATATGTAAATGAAAGTATATATTAATTTGTCAAACATATTTCTTAGAGTATAATAATGCTTGGGGTGTAAACAGAACTAGGACGGAAGGAGTATGTAATATTATTGCAATCAAATAGAGTTGGGACGTAGGAATGATGCAATATCATTGCAATTAAAATTATTTCCTTTTACCATACGTGACTATACTCTACTTGTAAACATCCCGAGTTCTTGTGTGCATTAGTATAGGAAGGGGCTATTCAAGACGGTTATATCGAATCAGAGAAAGCACTTTATAACAACCTTCTCTAACTCCGCCTGTGATCGATTTCGATCAAACGCGGTTCAAATAACCGCATTTGATAGGATCAAGGTGACTTTGTTTCTTATTTAATTTTTTTATATGTGCATTCATGTATTAATTTGTAAATTAGTAAAATTTTGTGCGTGATTTAGTTTCATCCATCATTATTGTTAAGCTTGAGTAAGGCTTATTTATATTAGATTATAAACATTTTGTAAAAATAATGCTCATTATTTCTTTTTTGGGATAAACACATTAAGATTTTGAAATTTTCCACTGATATAAAAATTAAGTTTGATTTTCTTATTAGATTTTATTTTCACTTAAAATTTTAAATTCAACTAAAACATAAATGAACTGAATAAGATACGGTAGTTGATATAGATGTCAGTCAGACCGTCATTACATCATTTATTATTAAATAACTATATTCACTCAAAATTTCAATCAGGCACCACCCATAAATGATGGTGATATTTATCTTCAAGAATAGTTTATTTGATCAATCAATGATTTTGATTAAATATAAGAATCAATGGACACTTTTAAAAGGTTTAAGTAGCGCTTTTGATAAAATTTATGGCATACTCCCTCCGTCCCATTAGTTTGTGCAGAAGTGATTTTGGTACAAAATTTTATGAATTGTGGTGGCACATATGTTTGGAGGGGTATGATTAATTGATGAATTTGATCCAAAAAATTGGACAATCTTGAACCTTTAGATTTTGCCAAATTTAAAAGGAGACAAAACATGTCATTACTGGTGGGACGAACTAAAATATAAAGTATGTCATTACTGGTGGGACGACGGAGGGAGTATATGTAAAGAAATGATGCTATATTATCTGGCGGGAAAGGATAAATTAACAAAACACATAACGGCACCGGAGCCGACAATGGCGACCTTCCTTCGATCACCGCCGCTCTCCGCCGTACTCCGCCCCGCACTTCAACTCCTCCACTCCTCTCCAATTCCCTCAAAACCCTCTTCAGCAAAGCTCCAAACTCCTCTTTTCCTCAAGCCGGCGGTCCACACAGCCACCGTAGGAGACCTCCAGAAATGGCTCCGGTGGGCCAAAACCACCGCCAACGCCGTCGGCACAAAATTCATGGACTCCGACGACGGCCCGGACGCGACCCTTTTGACCCGCGAGCTGAATTGGCTCATCCAGGACATAGTCCCGGACCCGACCCGCCTGGAAAACTGGTTCGGATCATCCGAGGAAGAAGTGAAACTAAGGGCGCGTTTGGACGATCTGTATAATCTCTGGAAACAGAGGATTGAAGAAAGAAGGCCGTTTCAGTATATAGTGGGGTGTGAGCATTGGAGGGATTTGGTTCTGAGCGTTCAAGAAGGGGTTTTGATTCCAAGGCCTGAAACTGAGCTTATTCTCGACTTTGTTAATGGAGTTTTGAGCGAAGGTGAAAATCAGGGTTTAAGGGAGGGTTTATGGGCTGATTTGGGGACTGGAAGTGGAGCCCTAGCTATTGGGATTGGGAGGATTTTGGGTTCCAATGGAAGAGTCATTGCTACTGATTTGAGCCATGTTTCTGTTTCTGTTGCTTCATACAATGTGGAGAGATATGGTTTACAGGTTAGCTTCGCTTGTGTTCGATTTTGATTCAATTTTGTTTAACACAACTTTTCATGTGGAACAGATGAGCGAAATAACCTGAATGATAATGTGGTTTATTGGTTCAATTTTCAGTAGCTATCTACATTGACGAGATGTGATTCATATAGTAAATACGAATCATAATGTGATATCTTGGTTCAGTTTTTCAGTAGTTATCTGTAATGGCGATATGTGATTCATATAACGGTTTACTGGTTTTCAGGAGAAGATTGAAGTAAAGCAAGGATCTTGGTTCGAGCCATTGAAGGGGAATGAAGGGAGATTTGCAGGGATTGTGAGCAATCCACCTTACATTCCAAGTGAAAACATTGCAGATTTGCAGGCAGAAGTGTCGAAACACGAACCAGTTCTGGCATTAGATGGAGGTCCTAATGGCATGAATGATCTTCTTCATCTATGCAATGGTGTTGATTCTATGTTGATGCCTGGTGGATTCTTTGCTTTTGAGGTACCAAGATTGTGTTTTTATTGGAAAAAATCAACGTTTGAATGATTTTCGTGACCTTTCCTTGTTCTTTGTTGCAGACTAACGGGAAAGAACAGAGCGAGTTTCTGGCTGATTTTTTGGATAGTGAATCGAAGGGAGGATTGATCGACATTGTAGTCAGATCAGATTTCGCTGGCATTCTCAGATTCGTGACAGGATCCAAAGCAAGATGAATTTAAGATGCACCATAGTACTGGTAGATTTTTGGTAGATTTCACTGATGCACCGTAGGATTGTTTCTTGAGTGGTTTGACAATGGGTTTGACGAGAATACCATATGTGCGGTTCTGTCAAGACTTTCTTCTTGCTTCCCTACTTTGATGTTTTATTACATCAACAAGAGTTTACAAAGCTAGAGCACCATTATCAGGGTGTAAACACACAGCATTTGCTCATTTTCCGCAGATACGTATTTAATTCACTTGGACGAATACTTGATTTTGTGGTCATTCAACAAAAATCAGATTGTTATCAAAATAACAAGGAAGAAGAATCAGAATTCGAAAGATACGTATTTCTATACAACGTTGACAGGGGCATTTCCACGGATACGTATTTTATTCCATGGCAGTGTTGGGAAAATTGTATTTTCATAAGTATATGGAAAGACGAAATTGAATTAGAATTATAGAAAAGAAAAAATTAATTGCAATATTTAAAATTTATTATGCAACGTGCAGTAGTTATAAGTTTGTGATCCGATTAACGTAATGTTAATTTCTTCTAATTTACTATTTAAACTTTCACCTTTTCATGAGTCATGGAAAGACCGTCTTTCAGGAAACATACACTTTTTCAAATTAGTCGTGTAATTTTTTGGCGAATAATTTCATAATTATAAAGTGAAATTACAGTTAAATTTATAAGAAGTTTATTTATGCCGTATAAAGTCCCTGAGTTGAAAGAATTTATAAATTCATAGCTTATAATATTCGGAAGATTCCCTTAATCAACAACGAGAATAAGAAAATATTGACACATAAAATTCACATTTAGTGTATTACTCCGGAGTACAAAATCTTTCGAAGTGAAAATCATTAGGCTGCCTAATTGTTTATCATGTACAGTATATTGCCTCTTTTTAAATTATTATATATTGTGGCAACTTTTTTTTAAAAAAAATAAGAGTCAGTCTTTTGAAAAATATTTTTTCATAAATTATAAAAAAAATCAGGATTTAAAGTGCATGTAGAAGAAATAAAGTTAAAAATTGTGAGTTGCATCAACCGGATCATAAATTCATAACTACCGTGCGTTGCATAACAATTTTCAATATTGCATTTTAAATTTTCTGCCTTTTCATAATTCTAATTAAATTCCATCTTTACACGTGCTTATGAAAAAACTGTATTTTATAAAACTTTGCCTTTGTAATTATATGCAAGGGGATACTCACCAAAATAGTAATACAACTTATAAGTGACTACGAAACGTAAAAGATGAGATATATTCACTAATGAAAATTATTATATACATAAATAATAAAAATATCATGTGATGTATTGTTAGATTTGTCTTAACGTTTATTTTTAAAATATTAATTTTTTATGTTACATTATTATAGGTAACAAGAGATATTTATGGTCAAACGTTCTCATTGAAAATCATGAAAAAGTAGATAAGCAATTTAGAGTAGGCGGATGAATGAACATATATGGGCATGGGCGAAACCAGGAATTTACTTTGGGGGGGACCGAAATATACACGTATAATTAAGTTTGAGTCGACCATTAAAATAATAGTATAATAGATTAATTCATTCAAAAATTAAAAGAATAAAATTAAATACTAAAAATAAATAAAGTGGTTAAAGTAGTATGTTGTGTATCATTTCCAATAATATTTGATTTTTTACGTAAGAAATATAGAGCGATTTGTTTTCTCTTTGACATATTTTGAAAACAGGTCTAAGCAAAGAACAATTATGAAATAAAATTTTAATAAAGAATTTAAATACTTTAATTTACATAAATTGTTGATAAAAAATACAAAAAAAATATATATAGTTCGCTAAATTTTTGTTTGATTTTTTGATTTGTTTTCCTTGAAAGATATCACAACATATATTTATACTATATTGGTATTAGAAAAGAAAAATAAAATCCTAATTTGAACCAAAATTTTCTTAATAAATGAAATTGTTAAAATTACTTTCAAATGCAACTTTGAAAATATTAAATGAAAAGTTGGATAAAAAAGAAATACTAATTATTTATAACTCTAAAATAAAACTAAATAATCCAACCATTATAAACCACTTGAGTTGAACATTTTTATAAGGGGGACCACAACTATTTTTTATTCATTAAAAATAAATAAAATACTAGATAAGTATAAATTATTCAAGGTAAAAAAATATTGGGGGTGGTCAGACACCCCTGGGCCACCCCTATGTTCCGCCCATGTATATGGGAAACTTTTGTGTGTAGACGAGGACTCAGTAGAATCTTGGCAAGTGTTGGATGAAATAAAATAACTGTGAATATTTCTGATTTTAAGGTGGTAGTTTATGGTAGTTTTTAATTTCCACCTACAGTTGACATTATTTTATCGGGCTCTCATGCACACATACAAAAACCCCACACAAAAAGATTTATAATGTTACTCGTAATACTATGATGATCAAAGGGTATTGTAACACTCACGGGTGTACCCCACCGATTGGGACGTTGGTTAGTTTGGTCCAATGGTCACAGGTTCGATACTCGGCAGCGACAATGTGGGGATGTCCATGTGTAGCAAGTGTACGCCCACTGGTGTACATGATTAGCGTGGGTCCCTTGTGCACACCGAGTCCAGTAACCGCCAACGGGTCCTGGCGCTGGGCTATCGTTAATTTACCTTCTCCACCAGGGTCTGGGGTGTCGGGCAGGTGGGGGTGCTGCGGGCGAGCGATATCGCCTTTTGGTCCAATCAAATGGTATTGTAAGGTAGGTTAAATTTAGAAAGCCGTGGAGAAGTTTAGGGAAATGAG
>JAULKK010000011.1:10142940-10155932 GCA_032355705.1 Rubia peregrina | reverse complement strand
TGTAATAAATAAAAACATGCATAAAATCATCCCGTTAATTACATCTATTATAAAATAACACCATCTAACAGCTAGTAGATCTAAAACAAGACTTTGTGAAAATGATGACATATTTTTGTTAAAAATACTGTAATTATTAGATTTTTTAATAAGTATTATTTAATATTATTTAATTCAAAACACTAGTTGCATATAATATAATGAGGTTGATAAAATCTACTTTTGTTTGGTTTATATTCTAAAATTATAATTATTAACTCTTTATACCCCGTATGATTATTATGAGCCGATTTTTCAGTGAATTTAAATTAATTGAATTAAACTTAAGATAAATAAAGCGATAATAGAAATAATAGATTAAAACTAGGTTATGTAATATCAACTATTTTGTTCTGAAGTAAATTAAAGTGAAATGTAGATAAACAAGAGAAAAGATAGTCTAAGTCAACATGACATTTGATTAATTGGGAAAAATAGAATTAACCTAATTAATTTTTCTAAATTAAATAAATTTAAATTGATGTGTGCTAAAATTTTAATTTTAGTTTTATGTTATTCATATTTGATATTTTAAATGTATTCATTGCTTTATGAATTGACGTAAATCAAAATATTTATGTTCGATTTCAATGGTGCCTGAAAATATAACTGTCCTGGTTATAGATTATGGGTAAATTTTTTATTATGCAACTTGCAGTAGTTATAAGTTTATGACTCGATTAATTCAACCCGAATATTTTATCTCGATCACTTTTAATTAACAGTTTAAACCTTTGATATTTTTCATAAGTTATGAAAATATCGTTTTTCAAGAGTAAGACCAAAATGTGCCTAGAAAAGAAGGGAATGTAGTTAATTAGCAAGGAATCTAGGGGGAAGTTTGAAGATCCCGTCCGCAAAATATATTCTGTAATTCGTGCATGTCTTCGCATCTCTCCAACTCATACTATAATAGTATAATGTGTTCCCACTTACGTAATTAACGTACTAAATTAATATTTGTGGAATCTAAACTTGTCCCAATTAGCCATTAACCCCTAATTACTTTAACCTAAAATCCATCAATTTGTATAGTTTTTTAGATACCTAGCTAGCTAATTAGTAATTCGAGGATTTATGTGATTAAACAAAAAAAAAGGTCCAGTTGATCAATCCCAATTGGCTACACATGGATATCCTTTCCAATATTTTTAATTATTTGGATTTGGTGCTATTTGTTAGTGGGCATCTTCCTAAGGATTTAGTTAATTAATTGACCTCCAATAACTAATTAATTTATCATATAAATGAAAATTAATGGAGCCTTAATTTGTAGGTGTAGCCTTTAGCTTTTTTATTCCAATTTCGTGCATTTGTTTAAATGTGTGCATCTTAAGCAATGCAAAAGGCATAATTTGCGTGAGATTAAGTTTTGATGCTTGTACTTAATTAATTAATTGTGGCTACCACATTAAAAGGATGAAATGAATGGCTTACATTTTTGCTACCTATATTTGCAGCAGTGTTGATCTATGAAAATTAATGTAATTCTCCAAGAAAAACATAGTTACACATTCTAGGAACCTTAATTAGACACATAATCAGCTAGTACATTTATTCCCTCAATTGTGATTAGACTCATTGCAAGGGGTATCTTTATAAAATGATTATCTGCCTTGGTTTGAAAAATAAAAAGAGAGATCGACTTTTACTTTCTCTCTCGCACACTTATTGAATTTATCAAACATGAGCCTAAACATTCTTAAATTCTAAACAAAACGATTTGCAAGGTTGCTCATTAATTTCACTAGTGCAAAACGGGCTAGCAACGACTCTAGTTACATAGTGTATTGGCCTAAATCACTATCATTCTTCGGTGTTGATACTAGAATTGATCTCGCGGATCATTAACGTCGATTCAATTTTCCACCACTTTTGATTTTCAACCACCGTTAACCTCCACTCAGACGTTTTTCTTCCGCTTTTGTTCAATCAGTTTCTCTTTTTTGTTAGTTTTTCTCTTTCCCGATCCACTTTCCTCTTTTGCCCTTCCCCCTTTTTTTAAAGCTTTTTCTTTCTTTCTTTAAAGCCCGCTCTAATGCCCTCCCCTCCCTTACCCACTCCTTCCAGCCACCTCCCATGTCCGCCACCACCGTGCTAGAGCCACCTCGATCATATACTAGTGCTAATGCCAACTTCACTTGATGCTTGTAAATTATTTATTTTGGACAGCCAGAAAATCAATGAAGAGGCTGTTGAAAAATACGCAAATGAATGATCCGACAATAGAATCTCGGGTGGATGTAAAAACAGGATTTGGCAGTGGTAGTAATAAGTTGATAAAAATATATTCCAATTTGTATGGAGAGACATGTATATAGATCACAAGAGTCGTAGGTAGCTAGTTAACAGTTCCGCACACACACAAACAAAAGAAAAAGGAAAAAAACAAGTACACACACAGTGAAAGAATAGAAAGAATGAGTAATCAATCATCAAAACAATATGGCTAGGATTAGGGTTTTGCAGAAATAGTATCGAAACTTGATCCTTCTGTTGCATACACTTTCTTTTTGACAAAGGTATGGTGATTATTGCTCTTCCATTTGATGCTTTTGGACACCCAAGTCTAGAGGACAATGGTTATACTTATCAAAGTTAATTTATTACGAGTAAAAAGTACGTGCAAATGAATTTTCAGACTGATATTGTAGCATCGTAGCTTTATTTTCGAACAGATTTGTCCATAAGTAATAGAGATTGCATTTGTGAAAATATAGGTTGATGTGTCTCCAGCTTATGCTTCACTAAGAATAGAGCGGTCAAACTACCTTTGAATGTCTGGTCTGATCTCCATCTTGTGTTTCAATAAGGTAAGATAGTTAAATTACCTATGCATGGCTGGTTCGATCGTTTAGCCACTCTTTCTAATATATGTGAATGTAAACAGTAAATATTTCCGGAGCAAGCCTCACATAGAATCCTTTTTTCTATTACATATGGATCATAAAATTATAAAGTTTGTATCGATATTCTGATACCTATAATTACAATTCAACCCTAGTATTTTGTGAACAAATTTTCAATCACATTAATATGTTCACTTACCTTTAGTTCACCAATTCGATTCAACCAAAAACGATGTCAACTTTGTAAAGGTTGATTGTGACATATTCCAATGTCTGTAATGTTATAGCTTAAGCCATGAACAAATGCATGAGAAAAAAAAACTATGTTATGACTAATGATGGGTAAGAAAGAAGTCAAGAAAAATTGAGGAGCATCTAAGAAAACCCAAATAATTGAGAGAATATGTCCAAAACCAAAAGTAAACACACATGCTCTTTTGGGAGGTCTAATTCATTCCCACAGTACAAATAGTTGAAATAGTTGGTGAAAATAAATGATGGTGGATGAGATAAGGCATCTCACAAGCTAAAAGGTTGGGAGCATTTCACTGGAATTAATGAAAAAGAGAGATAGTGATCAAAATTCCTATGGATCTTCATGCTTCCAAATTCTCATGACCAATCATCATGCTTCCTTCCTTCATGCCCCGTTGCATTGCAAAGTAAAACTAACAATGCCCCCAAAAGAGTTCTTGACAACCACAATCATTTAACAACTTGTTTTTTTAAAAAAACGTAATGGAATGAACTTGATTGCATTGGACTACATTGGATTTAATGCACTAAATTGAATTAGGTAAAATTGAACTGAACTAGATTGATATGATGTAAACTGGGCTAAATTAGAGTGAACTGGGTCGTACTCGACGTGACTAAATCGAAATTATTTTCACTGAACTAATTAAATTAGATTGGATAGGACTAGACTATGCTGAATTGGATTGGACTGGAATAAACATGGTTGGGCTGACTTATATTTGCTGAAATGAGCTAGATTAAACTGGATTCAGGTGGGTTGGATTGCACTCCAATAAACTACACTAAAATTGATAATAATCATCTAACCTAAAAAATACCTATGTTATGTATAATAAGAGAAAGACTCATATGAAACCGTCTAATTATCATTTATGATGAAACATGAGACAACGTAAAATTTAAAATCACGTAAAGTACTTCTTATCATCTCTCATTTTCAAATAATTTTGGTATATCGATCATCCATCTCACGATAAAATCGCGTAAAAACGTCTCCCCCAGCTTCCACCTCACAAAAAATTACAAAATTTATCTATGTAATGTAGGCACATAGGGGACATATATACATGTTTAAAGGTCGGGGGAGGCCTTGCTGTTTAAGTAAAAGACTCAAAAGGGGAGAAAGTATTTACTTCTACTATCTTTATTGGGTCGTACCATTATTTATCTCTATTATTCCAAATACTATCGATTTCCACACTAGCTAGTAGCATTTCTCCCATGTAAATCAGAATTAATGGAAATCCAGGCATATAATTGATGCACCCCCTCAAGATATACATTTGGGATACTCTCTTTTTCCAAATTTAACTGTTTAATTTGGGACCACTTTGGCACCTAGTTTGACATTTGATTCTATCATTATATTTATTCAATTTATTTTTCAAATCCTGTCATTATTTAAATTTGTACATGAATTCAAAACAATTATATTAGAATTTTAAAAAATAGAATAAAAAAGAAATTTTATTTTAAAAATATCATTGTTACAATTATATTAAATACTTCCTCCATCCCACGATAAGTTTTAAATTTACTTTAAATTAATATTTTATGTATGCTGATGTGATAACATCTTTTAATGTTAAAAATTAATATTTATAAATTTTTACATGAGTAGTGTCATTAATAGTGTCACAAAGTAGCAAATAAAGTAAATTTAGAGGTTTGATTGAGGTAAATTTGATAGATCGAATGACTATATACAATGGCGGAACCATGCCAGTATGTGGGGGGGGGGTGATTTATACTGGCAAATTATTTTTCGGACGCTAGATTATATTGGTAATTTTTTTCCGGGCACTGACTTACACTGAATTTTTTCCCTCTAAAAACTTAATTTGACATATTCAAACAAAATCCGCTTAAATAATGAAGTGGATATAAAATAATTCAAATTTTACAAATATGACAAATCACACTTACTATTATTTATCTTGTTATTTAATAAATTTATAATAACATAAATAAGGTTCTAAAAATAAAATTAGAAAGAAAATTAGTGGAATTTTCTGAAAGGAAAGGACTGGACATGAGAGTAGTTGGGCCCATTGAGTTAAGCGCATTTATCGGGTTTATTTTTATTCCCTTGGCGAGAACAAAACAACGTCATTTCACTCATACTAAAACGACGTCGTTTTGTTTAATGACGTTTTGTTTAATGAAGAAACAAAAAATAAAAAATGGCATCGTCTTCCTCAAAGCTCGCTGGAAAGGGAGCTGGAACCTAGGTTTGGGGGGAGGAATCCATGGATTCCGATGGCTCCTAGACCTAAATTTTGGGCCACCAGATCCTAGGGGTGGCGTCAGCACCACCTCGCTCCCCCTGGTTCCGCCCATGACTATATATGAAAATTTTACAAATAGGAAGTTATATGTAAGACGGACTAAAAAAAAGTAAAAAGTTAATTGTGGAACGAAAGGATTAGGAAAAAGGAAAGAGTGATCAGATTGTATTTTAGTTTCTCAAATCAATATAGTACTCCCTCAAGTTTTTAAACAATAGTTTCGTTCACTAAAAAAATCTAGTAGTGATGCATATTTTGTGACAAGGAAATGTTACAATATTCGATCTATCTTAAAGTGTCACTAAATATTTTGTGACATATGCACATATCACTAAATTGAATTGCTACACAACTTTAGTGACACTTCTAAATTGAACTAAATCTTAAAGCGTCACAAAAATATATAACGATAATTCAACGAGTCACAAAATTTTAATGACATGCTGAATAGATGCACTTCACGAGGCGTCACCAATAATTTTAGCGACGCCTTTGAATATCACGGATGTTCCAAAAATGCGTCACAACTGGAAGTTTTTTTTGGTAGTGGTTTAGCTGCAAAATAATTTAATGACCATCGATAACTTTAGTTGTATATAATAACGGACATAATGAAAAATATTTTTGAATTCTTCGTAACATATAATTTTTAAAAAGTGAATTTTTTAATTTATTATTATATGAAATTAATGTTATCAGGGATCAAACATGATTTTTTTTAAAGAATAATTGTTAAAATACCAGAGGAAGTGTTTGTGAAGCAATCAAGAAATGGTCTCTCGAACTTACCTATGGCCTTTTTTCCCATCACCTAGTGATATCCATATATAGGTGCATTGTTAGCTATTTTTGGGACAACAAATAGTTAATTAAGTATAATTTAGTTTTAGTCTTTAAAAAGGTAATTTTTTTGGATTGAATTCATAATTTTGTCAATGCAGTACACCTTCAAATGGGATTCAGATCTTCCGATATTTTTAAAATATCAATTTTATTTATATTTAGTTAAAAATATTAAAAATCAAACATATTTCAAGTTTATCATGTAATGGAGGAAGTGTTATATATGCTACGGAATTACACTTTTACATTTCAGTTAAATTTGTACAAAATCTTTTTATATAATAACGAAAAGTTATACAATTTTGTTAATTGAAAATTTAATCATGCACTATATTCTTAAAATTAGTTTAAAAGTAGACAATCTTTTAATTAAGCGATTATAATGCGTGACTGAACTTTCTATCGGAATGTGGTTAGTGAGGATGAGGAGTGTGAAAAGGAATGGCGATGGATAGATGGGAAATGAAAGACAGTTTTCATGTCTTGTAAATGTCTCTCGTGTCTTGTGTTCGTGCTTGTGTTTGGTTTGCAGTATCAGAATGGTGGGGGATCTCAGATAACTTCTTCACTTCTACAAGTTAACTTATTGCATTCCATTCATTCACTGTATACCCTCTGTCTCACTTTAAACTACACATGGAACTTTTTATCGTCTCCAGCAAATATATTTAGGGTTTAGGATGTAATAACGGTAATAACGATGTTCAAAAACTACTTATTATGCCGAATTAAACAATACCACATACAATAACATTAATTGTTGTTATTACTCCCTCCGTTTATTTAACAATGACACACTTTCCTTTTTGGGTTCTTTCTTTTATATTGGCACATTTTTCATTTTTGGTAACATTCATTCAATTTCATCCACTCATTCTACTTTTTACATTCTACATTCAATTTCATCCACTCTTTTTTTCCTCTTAAATCCAAACACCGACACCTAGTGTGTCATTGTTAAAGAAACGGAAGGAATATATCTATTCAAATATATAGTCAAAATATGATAACTTTAACTGAAAAAAGTCTCATTTGCAGTCTGAAATGAGACGGGGTAATTGAGGCCATGTTTTCCATATCTTATCTTATCTAATCTAATTAATTTAATTTATTGGTGTTGAATTTAAACTATGGGAGCTAAACTGAACTTATTTCTACTGAAGTTAACTCATTTTGTGGAATAATATATAGAAGAGAACAAATTTAGGAAGACATCTTATATGAAACTGGACTTAATGAAGTCGGACTGGGTATGATCAATACTAGATTGAACCAAACTAAACTGAATCATACTTATTGGCACTGGACTAAATATTATCAAACATGACTGAATTGAACTTTACGAAATTGACTCAAGCTGAACCGGACTGAATAACATGCGAGCCAAAAGCATTCATTTTCTTTATTCCGTTTGTTGCAATACATTTCTCGATTTTGCATCAGTGTTTCTAAACATCATACTCCAACTTCCCACATTTTCCTCAGTTATTCACAAACAGAACAAAAATCGTGCAGCCCTTCTAATGTAGTTTTTTCGACCGTTTAAGGAGCTTTTGAAATGTGCTTTCTTCTTTCTTATACTCCTTTTGCTGTACAGAAGATTCAAGTATCAACCGAGAGGGAATTCTTTCTGGAGGATGTCCAAATTCCGACCATCACAGGCATCCAACATGTCGTTTCTTGAAGCGCAGCTGCAGCCGAGAGAGCAAATGAGATCTCGATGGTTTTAACAGTACTGAACATGACTAGGTTAGTTCGCGGATAGGTTACCTCAAAGAGATTCGCAAGTATTGCCAAGCGTTATCGGCCTTAGGGTTCATTGACAGCGCTCGTACATAGTACCGAATGGACTCCTCGTACATCCCCTATAAACATATTCAGAAATCATTAGTAGAATCTCACAGAATAAGCAACTCGTGATCTACAAAGATACAGTGTGATAGAGCTTTTCCACGTAATTTTCATTTCAATACAACACTACTGTGTTAAAAACAAAAAATCTATTCAAGATTTGCTAAGATGGGTTCTCTAAACAGTAAGCATTACCGTGCAAGGTCAAGCAGATACTCCACTACATATTTTACGAAAATGGCTCAAGTAGTTACCACAGGCCTTAAAATGTACCTGGTTAGCGTAGCTGATTCCCATGTTTGCCCAAGCTCGCACATAGTTGGGTTTCAGATCCAGTGCCTGAAAAAAAAAACTGTGATACTTTGTTCTTCGAAATAAGTGCAGTATATCTTGAATGCATTGTTCTGAGAGAGGGATGTCGTGTGAAATCACATAATAACGAGCCCATTAGTAATTATATATTTCGATATGAAATACTAAAAGAAAAGAAACATAACCTGTTGGTAGGCGAATATGGCATCCGCACTCTGAACACTATTGGCTTGTGTAGCTCCAAGTTTGTTCCAGAGAGAGTAATCCCTTGGTTTCAGTTTCAAGGCTGTCTGGAAGGATTCAATGGCTTTGTCATATTCACGAGATAAATTATACAACACTCCAAGTACGATGTGCACATCAGCATCATCGGGTGACATTGTAGCCGCATCTTTGAAATACGAGGCAACCTGCTTGAATCATGCAGCCGGTTTCTCCATTAAGAAATTCAGTCCGTAAATTGTTTTCGTGTGGATTTCCAACGACACACAAAATATATAAAGAGTAATTATGTGAACTTCTTACATCGGCATGATAAAGAGATTCGGGCTGATCTGGAGGGGCAACTGCCCCGTACTTTGGGTGATGACTCAGCCAGCTGTATAAATACTTCAATGCCGCTGCTTGCTCCAATTCTGATACAGTTATCGAGCAAATTCTTAAGGCATCATTCTCCAAACAAAATATGAAAATTGTTTTTCTTTCTTAAATTTTATAATATAAACTATGCAGATTCCAGGATTAATCTAATCAAAACAATCTGTATCCTCCAAAGCAGATTTAGTTGTATATTTAACCAAGTAAAATTTTCAAGACATCCTGATAAAGTTACGGACCATTAGTGTGACTCACGCCAAGCGCGAGAAGAACCTCGAGGTTTGTGGGATCAGCCTCTTGTGCACGCATCATTGCTGCTATAGCCTGTGACAAACAAAATACTTTCAGTCACCTGTACGAGTAAATTTAGCTATCACTCGTGATGATCGAGTGTACCTAATCCCACAACCCGTATTTAAATTTTGAAAAATTACAGCCATAAGGAAAGAAAAGCTCTATATATGACGTAAAGCAAACATTAAATAATCAATTTAAGAAAACCATAAACAAGAATGCTAAGGAAAAGATGAGATATAGGGGGTAAATACGATGCTTTAGTGGCATGTTAAACCTGTTGATCATCATCATTCTCGGCATTAGCTATGCCCAGTAACCTCCAACCCTCGGCATTTTCAGGATTCTTCATAACTTCAGCCTCCAAAGCAAGAACTGCTTCACTTAAAAGGCCTTTACGGAACAGTTCTTGGCCTTCTTTCATAGGATTAGGGTGACCAACGTAAGGATTCATAGTAGAGAACTCGTATACTCCCCGTGAAGATTTTGAATGTTCCTTGAGGGCAGTTTGTTCATTTACAAACCTATGATTTAAAGATAAATATTAAAATTGGAAGGAACCAACTGAAAAGAAATTAATGTTCATCACAACACAAACTATCCTTATGCTCGAAAATTGAAGATATGAAATGGGTAAAACTTGGTTAGATATTAGCATATCTTCTAGAAAATAAATAACATACTCATCATAAGCATTTGCCCAGGTATCAGCAGAGCTATCACCAAATGCCCCTTCAGCAACCTGATTTCCAAATTCTTCTGCCCAATCATTAACATGTAGCTTTGAAAATTCATTGGCCCACTCATCTTCCTTCTTCCCACGCATAGCAATATACTCATCTGCCCATCCACCAGGTCCTCTAGAAAGCTGAAATGGCAAAGTTGAAGCATTATGCTGCAGATACACTAAACCCTAAAACTATGGAATGCAAAAGGTCAGTCTAGAGAAATTTTTCTTTGAACCACGGATTGTACGTGGAAGCTGAAAAATGCTAATAATTTTACTAACCTCTTCATGTTGAAACTGGTCAGCCCATAACTGACCACCATTATATTGCTGTTGATATTCTGTTGCCCAATCCCCAGTTATAGATGATGTGGCCTTGAATTGATTGTCCTCAATACTGAGCTCCCCGCGACTCATCTTGGATACGAACTGGAAGAACTTCGAGTTCTACTTGCCCAATAAAGTAAAAAATCATAAATCAATGCAGAGGTGGATATAGATTAAACTACCAGCTTGCTTATTATCATTTAGGGTATCCTATGAAAGACACTTTATATATGTCACATCTTAATTAGACTACCGAAATGGACAAATGAAGGTAAAAAATTAATGGCAAGAAACGCAACCTGAAATTTAGGATCATTGTTTGAAGCCAAAGTGTGAGCCAGCATGCGAGACTGCTCCATGGCAGCTACATTAGGTACAGTCGCACCTCTCATATGATCTAATGTTGAGAGCTGTAGTTGGTCCTGCAAATATGAGCAGAATTAGAAAACAAGAGAAATAGAACAGCAGGCAACATTTGAAATAGAATATCTATGAATTCAATGCAGCAATAATAAATTAAAGATTATAACGGCACTGCCATGTTACGTGGTTTTAAAAAGGTTATAGCATGTAGATCATTGCTTGCAGTCAGAAATTAATACATACACAAAGAGCTTCGACGGGAAAGTTGTTTCGATCCAATCCATTCTTGGGGTCAAATAAAGACAAAAAAAAG
Organism: Rubia peregrina; assembly: GCA_032355705.1. Taxonomy (NCBI): domain Eukaryota; kingdom Viridiplantae; phylum Streptophyta; class Magnoliopsida; order Gentianales; family Rubiaceae; genus Rubia; species Rubia peregrina. The sequence goes on along the minus strand of JAULKK010000011.1, from coordinate 10,144,871 downwards.
GCCATGTCAGTGACCTAGCACGACAAAGCATTCTCCTAGGAAATAAAATGTCTAATTTTTAGGACAGAAACTCCACAGTAATGTCTTTGTTAGATTATGCGGTAGAAATACAGGAAAACTCCATTCAATTCTCAATGGGAACAGTATATTACGATTTACGAATTATCCCTGGAACTGGGAGATCATTTCCAGATCTTCGAACATATTTGAGAGTACAACTCTTATTTCAACAAATTGAATACAATTCCATCATTGTTGTTCAATAGAACAAACACTAATATGTTAATTGAACTGGTCAAGATAAAATCTGTTTATAAAAGTGCTTCTCCGAATGCTCAAAACATCTCTATTCAACCGAGAAACCAAACAAGATCATTTCATTTCAATTTTTAATAAAATAGTGAAGGATATTCCATTAGTAATGAAAGGGGGGTGAGGGATATTCCATTAGAAGCTCTTCCACGACTTCTCGAAATACACATGGGAAGATACTGCTTTATTTAGGATCTTAAATAAAATACGATGATATTTGACTTTCTTACCCGCTCAAATTCAGATGCCCAGCCATTGGCACCATGTTCTTGTTCAAATGACTGAGCCCAGGTTCTAGGATCATTGTGTCCAACAGGGTGTTGACTGAATTCGGTAATCCACCCATCTGCGGGACCCGGTGCAGGCCTCATGCCCTGAGAGTCATTCCAATACTCATCCAACTCCCTGAATTGTCCAGGCAGAGGACCCCTAGCCTTAACATCCCCATCAATCTCTAATGAAGATAACAAAGCATTAACCTGAAAAGAAACAGATATAACAATAATCAGGAATGATAACCGATACAAATAGAGCAAGTTGACAATCGGAGGCCTAATCTCTCTCCATGCTATATAACAAACTACTACAGTGCAAACGTTTAAGGGATCTATTGCTAGAACAAACTACTATTTTCAAAATTTCAAGGAATAAGAAGGCATCACGTAAGTCTAAAGCAACAGAAAATATTCATTCTAATCTCATTCTGATTGTATAGATGTGATTATATTTACACAAATACACATGTATCATTTTAAAGTATCAAGAAACCAACCAATCCAATTCCCCTTAGTTAGATTTATAGAGAATGAAATCACTAAATACTAAGCATATAGCCTCCTTAAAAAAGTACTACAAACCCAAAGCTTTACATTAATGTAGCAAACAAAAACATAAGCCCTTGTGACAGTGTTGAATCACTCTAAAAGATAAAATGCCCGAGTACAAAAAAGGGGGTATAAATGATACCTGGGCATTGATGAACTCATCGCTCCGATCAGCAAAGAAGTGGCGAGCCATAATACTACTCCGATCACGTATACACCTTTTATCCCCCTCAGATAATCCCAACACCGGAAGTGCAGCTGGACGGAAAGGAACACCACCGTGGCTACTGTTTACAAACGAATGCAAGAAACCTGACAACACTCTTTGAGGCGGCCCTGCAACAACACAACACGATAAAGAAACAGCCAACAGAACTCTCGATTCAGTGATAACACACCCTGGGATAAGTCATCATTACCATTCATATCTGGTTGGATGCGGGCATGGTCTAAAGGGAAGTTAGCTACATCACCCATTCCTCGACCAAAATTAACTTGAGGCCTCTGTATTTCATCCCAAGCATCTGCAAGCCCGTTCTGATCCGCAGCGCGGAACCCTTGAAGAAATGCTGAATTCTGACAAAATTCAAAATATGAGACACGAAAACAGTATCACGCCAAACAGAAAAATTTCAAGCACGACAGTATCAACCTGCGCATTAGCCTGCTGAGGGTGATCGAATTCCGAGCCAGGAAGAACCGACAACGGCGCTCCGGCCCCCATAAAAGCATTGCCATCAGAAGGGTAAGTTTGTGATGTAGGAATCTCCCTAAGCCTCTCCTGCTCACACAAGC
>JAULKK010000011.1:10129051-10142591 GCA_032355705.1 Rubia peregrina | reverse complement strand
TGCAATCACAAACAACTAAAAAATCTGCGTCACAGAAGGTTCAACTATCGAAATTTTCAATTGCGTATAGATAAGAATTACAAAACAAACTGCACAAATTCAACTTAAACCCCCAAAAAAAAATCAACTTCAGACAGTTAAAGCTCTCGCCAAATTACTGACTATCAACGTTTTCAATTACCTATAAAGTACATAAGAATCACAAAACAAAATGTGAATTCAACTAAAACAAAAAAACTGCAACTTTATACTCAGAAAAATGTTCGAATATTAGTATCTACAACTACGTATAACTAAAAATGTACGAAGCTTTATGCAAATTCAAACAAAACCCAATAAAAACAGGGGATTTTACCTGGGTTTTGGAGGAGGAGCCGAGGAGAGCGTTGGCGAAAGCGCCGACGGGATTGGAGGCAGAGGATGATCCCGGAACCGCGCAGGCGGCGCCGCCGGTGACGAGGTCCCTCATCGCCATAGCTACTCAAACAACCTTTCCGATCAAATCAAAAGCTTCCAATCACTCGAATTATGCTCCTGGTGATTGTTCTTGATTGTTGTGATGGTTACCCGCACATACAGAAATCGAGGAGTGGACCCCACGCGGGGCAGAGATAAGAGCTGATTATTTCTGCTCTTTGTTTTCAGCTCGAATTTCTGGGAAAACACAAAATTGTGGGAATGGGGGAATTGTGGTGGTAGGATGTTATTAATTTGTTTTTGTTTTTATAGTATTTGGTGTTGTTTTTCGATGAATCCTAAAATTTGGCCCCCTATATTTGGAAGAGGACCTAATTCTTTTTTGCGTTGCCTGTTTCATTGATCATCTTCTAATTCTTTTGATTAAATTTAACTTAATATTAAACCTATTATTTTTAGTTTAGTTTAGTCTAGTTTATTTTGATTCAGTTAGGTACTATGCAAGCTGGCGGAAAAAATAGTGCCTGAGTTTGAAAAGTCGTTGATAACTCTCTCCTGCAAAAAAGAAAATTACACGTGTAAGAAATAGAAATAGTGAAAATTTTACATGAATATAAGAAATTAATTGTGATATAAATACAAAATGAAAAGAACGTGCCGCTTCCAATTTCTGTAATTTGTCCCTTTCCAACAATTCTAATTTGAAACTAGAAATACATATTTATACTAACTTATTGGAAAGTGGATTAATCGATTTCGTTCAAGATCGATTTCAAATAGGATCAAACAAGGAAATAGTTAAGGCTAATAGTGGATGAGTTGATTATTTTTCTAGTAGAGAACAAACTTCATAATTAACGCGACTACGTACCTGTTAATCAACGATTAAGCATTTTTAAGAAATACTATCTAAAGGTCGAAGGACCTCCAGTACTAAATTCATAGAGGGCATTATCATTTTTTTTCATTACGAAAAACGAGATGTCAATGGTTGATTAGGACCTCTAGCACTAAATTCATAGAGGGCATTATCATCTTTTTTTAGTACGAAAAACGAGATGTCAATGGTTGATTAGGACCTCTAGCACTAAATTCATAGATTGTCATTATTAAAGTAATCTTTTTTAGTCTGAAAAACGAGATGTCAATGGTTGGTTGACTCGCCTATGGACAGACACATTTGTATTTGACGATTGAGAAATAAGTATTTTACTCATGTGATATCATTTTCAGAGATAAAGTCTGATGTTTTTTCCTAAAATTACAGCTCCAAATAAAATAAGTTTGCTATATCCCTATATCTCAATAGCTCCACCTTCGTTATAACTTCTAATGATGGTACCAAATAGATAGTGTGTTTATCTAAATGTATAATTTTGGCTCAAGTAAAAAATATACTCGCAATGTTTAGCAAAAGCTCATCTTTCATACTGTCTTAATTTACTGTAAAACTGAAAGAAATATAGCAAGTACATAGAAATTGAAAGTGTTCAGATAAATATATTGAAATTTTACTCTTTTTTAACTTGATTCGAATACAGGTGAGGTGAGGTGAAGTGAAGTTAACGAGGGTATAAGATTTTCTTGGTGCCAGAATGATCCCAATACCATCTCCACATATTACTCACGAGTGAAATTCATAAAGTTCAATCTCAGACCATAGATCACTACTCACTACATCAGAAATGTATACTGCCTTTCAACATTTACAGCGCAACGAGCCCTTAATAACCTAGATAGCCATTACAAACCACGACGATTGACCAAACAATATGATCAGATAAAAGCATGTTCAGATGAAAGCCGTCCGTCCACCCCTCCGAGTATGTCTGTCGAATGCAGTGTTGAATTTGTCGACGAGATCATAGGTTGTCCTGCGTAAACGTGTGGATAAATGAGTGCCATAATCGTAAAATTTGGCAATAAAACTAGGGTTCTTCCATCGTTACTTTCTACAGAAATATCATCACGTACCTAGAGCAGTTAGTCACCATGGCCAGATAAGTAACCAGTAAAGTGTCACAGTATTCCTGCCAAAGAGTGAAAATAGAAGTGGTGAAGAGGCCGGAAAATATGATCGGAAATTGTTGATCCGCAAACAATAGATCAAGGTAGTTCCGTTCTTAGAAATGATAAGGTGCAAATAGTGTAAACGAGACAGAAAATACTAACCATCAAGAAATCGTCTTGAAACTTTTCAGATTCTATTGCCGGTAATCTTCTCAAGAGACTAGACACTTGGCGCAATAAAGAGCTCTCACAGGGATAATCACCTGTCAACAAAGCAAAAAATGCAATTCAGGATCTTAAGTCCTCTTACACTATTCTAACAAATAAGTTGACTCTAGACAAAAATATTCTGCCACTACAAAAATGCATAGGCCATTTATCAAATCATTAGGATATCTACTTTGAAATAACAGCGGAAGATTGCCAGTCATCATATGCTTAAGTGGAAAGGCTTATGCGTGAAACTCTACTTGGAGCAAATGACAGCTTGTAATTGACCTTAGGAATAGCTTAATCTTTAAAATAAAGAAGCGCGTAAGGATTCGAACACTTCAAGAATTCAGTTCAATCCACACCTCAAGACACAGGAAGTGACAAAAGGATTTACCTTTGTGCATGGTAACAAGATGCTGAAGCAGCACTCTGATTCTGCTATTAAGCATCTTGATGGCGCTATGTGTACCCGTGAGATGAGCAGCCACTAAACAAGGCAAGCATTTAAGAAATGTAAGCTCAAATACATAAGGGGCAATCCAGACATAATATATTGCTCAAGTCATCTACAATAAGGAATAAGTTATGGAAGTCAAGAAAAGTTACATTGTGTCGCAGCGGAACCCCCATCAGATGGTTTTAAGTGTGCAACATGATCAACAGATATTCTCTCTGCCTCCACAGTCTTCAAAGCAAAGAAATTTAATTAGTCACCTTCTCTTAGGATCTATTTAGTATACCAGCATATAAATAAAAAGGAACAAGAACAATTCAATAAACAAAGAGCATACCTCGATAGTGTAGCTGGCGTGGACAAATATAAGTTGGGGAATCCCATCAATGACGTGCAACTCTTGGAGTTGTAATATACAGTCACACAGAAGAAAGAAAAAAAAGATTAGATAAACTTAAAGGCAAACATACCACAAGAAAAAAACTATCCAACCAGTAGGCATACAGTGGAATGATGGAATCACTTCAGCTAAGTCAAATCTAGGTTCACTAAGTGATGCACACTGAGAGAAGAGAAGTTACATTCTTACCGCTTTCATATATGGTAAGGGGGAGATCCTTCTGTGCGTGATTGATAGACGGGTTTAGTAGAACGTAAACAGGGCTTTCATTAATATCCATCAACTGTTAGAACAAAAACGATAACACGGCATATTAGTTTCACATGAAGTAATGATAGAAGACATGTATTAAATTTAGAGCCGCGACGCAGACCCCTTACTTGCAAGGGGAACTGCCCTTACCCAATACTCAAACTCCGCTACTTTGCGAGGGTATGGGTTCCAGATTCGAACCCATGACCGATTAGTCACAAATGAGCGACATTGTCTTTAAGTCAGGGCCCACACGCAATCTTACATCACAAATAAACTTATTCACTTCCTAAACTACTCTTTCAATAATGCACAGCTCACTCTTCACAATCCCCATAAAACCATGTACCTAAACAAGCATAAACCACTAGCATAATTCCAACCAAAAACCTTGTCCATTTTTTTAACCCCAAAATGAGTCAATGATACACATAGTTAAAAACAACTAGCCCATTATCTCAAGGACTAAGTCATAATCTACATTCTAAAAGTCACTAAATCAACTATTCAGGACTAATTAACATGTTATATGTCACTAATCTACATTTATTACCAGCAGTTCCCCCAAAAAAAATAATTCAAAATCAGTTCACCAAAATCCACCAATATAATACCTCCAATAAGTCTCTGAGACAATCTCACATCACAAATGGGCATTATTATCCGGAACCCATCGATTTCATGATCAACTGATCACAAAGAAGCCACGTGCCATTGCGCCAGCACTCCCATTCCATCTTACATAACAAATAAATTCAATAAAAACTACTCCCTAATCAATGCACCGCTCACTCATCATCATTTCCATAAAACACCTCCTAGACAACATAAACCACCAGTATAACTCTTCTACCATATTATTACCCCCAAAATCAATCAATGATACACATAGTAAAAACAATAGGCCCATTCTCTCATGAACTAACTCAAAACCTACACTGTATAAGTCACTGAGCAACAACTCTTTGCAGTAAATACACAGCAAATAGAGGGCGGTAAAAGGATAAGTTACCGCTTTGTGAATATGCATATCTGATTCCTGAGCATCGCTTCCAGTCGAGTACCATCCCAACACGTAGAAGTTGGGGAACACTTTCTTATCTGTTCAAATTCACAAAATAAACATCGAAATTCACAAAACCGAAACAATATTAACAATAATATAAAATAAAAATGACGCCTAGGGCAACTTACAGAGCTCCTGCTTCTTCTCGAGGAAAGCGCGGTCCAGGGAGTGAGTGGCGGGATCATAGAGAAGCTCGAAGCTGTTGAAGATCTCGACCGTGCGTCCTCTCTGCACGCCGATGACGCATCCGAAAACCCTAGGCGCGGCCGACGGCGGCGGCGGCGGCGCGGAGGATGAGGCCTTGGATGCGGAGTCCGCGGCGGCGTGGGCGGAGCAGAGCTGCGGCGGAGGCTGCGATTGGGACTTGACGCGAGTATGGTGGTCGGAGATGTTGAGGATCACGAGCGGGTGGAGCTTGAAGGTGAGGCCGCTGCTGCTGCTCGACGACGACATTACTGTGTCTCTGTTTTTCTGTGAGAGACGAAACGGGGGGTTTAACTCTTCAGGTTATTTTGAATATTTACAAATATAACCCTCTTCTTTCAGGTTATTTTTCCAATTACTATTGAGATTAGATAAACTCACTGAAGCCACTTTAAAGAAAGAGCGAAGTGCGAAATGTAAATACCCACGGTTATTTGGTACGTGCAAATATAGCCCGATCTTTCTGATAGAGCACTTGTGTTCAAAATCATCTAAGCAGACAATTATACTCATTCATATTTTCGTTAATCTAAGCGGGCACTCGAATATAGGTTTACGTATTTTGGTCGGTCATGGGTATATTTGCACTTTTAAAAAACTGAGGACTATATTTGCATTTTCCAAGTAATTGGGGTCATCTAAACATTTTACTCCTAAAAAAATAACTCGATTACGATATTCAACACTTGTACAACATATTTTTGAAGTTATTATGAGTATGTTTTTAACTGTTTGATAAAGTGATAATAAAGAATGGTGTATTTTAAAAGCATAAGATCTCTAAGGGAAAAGTAGGAGATGATTTCTCCTACTTTCAAAATAAAACAATTTTGCTTATAAATGCAACTCCACCAAATACATCTTATCTTCTTATTGCTTATAAGTTGCTTCAATTATGATGCGATGAATCATGGGACAGATAAGGAACGTACAAATGAATTTTATGTCACGATAGAAGTGGCAGGAGAAGAAATTAATTATATTCATCCATCCCATTTAAGGGATGATCACCTCCGCTAGATCTATCTGTAAATCATCTTATTCGAACACTAAATTATTTCTATTGTTTGATGTTTGAACGAGTGAAAGTCAAATTAAACAACATGAAGTGGGACGGAAGGAGTATTATAGAAGGAATTGAGTGTTTAATCACAAGACAATAATATTTGTAATCTTAGAAGCAAAAGGCACAAAACACCTCATTGCACTACATTATTCCCACTAAAATCAGTACAACACTTATTACACCACAATGAATCCTTAAAGCACTCCGATTCAGACAGAAAGCTCAGCGCTTGAAACAAGAATTCCATCACTATCAGCATACAACCATTCCCCATCCTTAATCCAAGCTCCTCCAACATAAACAGGAATCCCCTTTTCACCAACACCTTTCTTGAAAGACTTCCGAGGGTGAGAGGCCAGCGCCCGAACCCCGATGTCACACCCGTTGATCTCATCCACGTCGCGAATGCAACCATTGACGATGATCCCAGCCCACCCGTTGTTCTGAGCTAGCTGTCCTAGGTTTCCTCCAACCAACGCGCACCTCATGCTTCCTCCCCCGTCTATTACTAGGACTCGCCCGTCGCCTTTGGTCTCGAGCATTTCCCTGACCAGGACGTTGTCCTCGAACACCTTGAGAGTGAACACGGGGCCTGAGAATGCGCGGGATTGGCCATAAATCTGGAAAACTGGCTGCAGGACTCTCAGTTCTCCGGTAGCGAGGAGTGCAGCATTGGTGTCACAGGCTTCTGCAGTTGCTAAGGATGCCATTGCTTCTCCTGATCAGCACATGTATGGAAAGTGAATACTACAGAATATAAAACAAGATCAAATGCAGTCACAAAAGCTACAAACTCGAGAGAATCCAAAGCAGCTAATTGTGCACGTCAGACATTGACCTGAGGGGAAAAACTCAGCTAGACGTATTTAGAAAAGCTATGCAATTAAGGACTGGTTGTATCTAACACAATGACCAGAGGGCTGGATTCGACAAAATTGATTTACAAGATTGGTATCACAGGCTTCTGCAGTTTCTAAGAATGCCATTCCTACTCCTGATTAGCACATTTATGAATAGTGAATACTACAGAATGTAAACAAGAATAGATGCAATCACAAAAGCTACGAACTCGGAAGAATCCAAAGCAACTGGTTCTGCACGTCAGACAACTACCCGAGGGAAAAATTAATGTAAAAATCCCGGCCTATCCTATCATTAATATTAAGGCTCGAGCACCCCACCCAAAAATTACCCCATCTTACAGACGGTTTTTATGTTATCCCTCCGATACACAAGCAAAACAAAGCTGTTTTTTCAAGAAGCCGCGATCATTTAACTGATCCTCGAAAGATTAAATGTACAGAAGCATCTTAATCATACAATAACCGGATCCAGTGTATTAGGAACAATAATACATAATTCATCCACAGTAAAAAGCTGTTTAAGCTTTAATGAGCTAAAGAATCCTCCTTTACCTCTGGCCTAACATGTTGGAATTGTACTATCAGTCTATCATTACTCCTAAAACCAAAAGTCATATAGTTTGTAGGTTTTTGACTAATGGCGCCACACCATATCTTACTTCAGATTTGCAAAGATTACTCTTACACTAATCTCCCTTTCTCTGATCCTTTTTCAAACAAATACCAATCCAACAAGATTCTGTTCGGCCCTATTCTACCGAGCTTATCTGCACTCCAGTTCAGTTCGGTTCAGTTTAGTAAAATTTCAACAAGATACTTTTCAGCTTAGTTTTATTTCAGTTCTTAGAAAATCAGCTCGGGGGAACGGACATTAGCCCTCTTTTCATGATACTCCCTCCCATTTCAATGCCTATTTCAGTTGCAAAAATCAGACTCTTTACATTTTCTAACATTAGAAAGAACAAGATTAGGACTTTTCTCAACTACAGAAATGGAGGGCAACTAATTCAAACTAGCACACCTGAAAACCCGGCATGCGGAATAGTTGACAATTGACTTACATAATACCTTAAAACATACAGTATGCAAGAACATAAACTAATCAGATAAAAATGGTACCATCGATATTTTCCAGAAATATGAAAACATTTCATAGCAAACCAACAGATAATACTGCATAAAGAACTGAAATTGAGCATCAAGATTCTGTAATCTCCAAGCATTTTTTATTATGTGTAGATAAAAATTAAAAAGTTAGGATTTTTAATTACCTGTGGAGCAAAATATAATACCAAGAAAGTCCCTGGCTGTATTGGAGAAGATGATGGCTGCTCTTAAACCGCGCCGTACCGTATCATCTTCTTAGATTTCTGTGCCATTTTTTTCCAGCTCCAATGGCAGACTGTAGAATCCTGGAGCCTTATCTAAATTCTTCATTTATATTTTATTTTGAAAGAATACCCCCTGAGTTTCGTTTCTATTCATTTTTACCCTTAGATATATGAATATTCCCATAGAGGCCCACTGATTTTTCAGATGTGTAGATCACACCCAGCCTTCCACATAGTGGAATCAATATTAAAAATAATCATTTTATTATAAAATTATTAAACTAAATAATGATCATATTAATTGTCTTAATGCTTTAATAAAAATTATAATATTGCCCTCAAAAATATTAATTGTCTCAATGCTTTAATAAAAGGGAAACGATCCAACTCTAACTAGAGAGATTATTAGGTCTTCACAGTGACAATACATAACACTCCTTCCACTGTCCGACTCAACTCTATTTGTACTATAATCATTATTACTTTGCTCAAAAAATATGTTTGACCATTAGTATTTTTTTGCATGAGTATAATAACGGCAAATAAAAAATTGATATTTATAAACTACTTGTTAAGACAAATTGAACAATGTCATATACGATAATTTGTTGTTTAATCCCGCTGTTTCATTGTATGTGGCACACTAGACTTAGGTGTTTGGATTTAGGTGAATGGAATGAGTGAATAAAATTGAATTGAGAAAGAAAAAAGAGTAGAATGAGTGGATGAAAATGAAAGAATCTTACCCAAAAAAAGTGTGTCAAATTCACACAAAAAATGTGTCACGTCCAATGAAACAGATGGAGAATATCAATTCAAATAAGCAGTCAAATTTCAATAGAGAATAACGTCAAAAAAGTTGAACTGCAAATAGAGGTGGAACAGAAGAGTATAAGTTGATTGAAAATGACGAGTGCTAAAAAAAATACTCCATATCATTGATGAAGCAATGTACTAGTACAACAAAAACTTTGTTCGTTGATCTTATCAATTGCTATGAAAGTCTACAATTCCTTTAAAATGCAATCTTTATCAGGATTTCAAGCATCCATGTAAATTCCCTATCCATCTTGCACTCGAATGTGAACTATTTGGAGTGAATTGACTTGTAATAATAGCAAACATTGATCTTAATTTTAGGAGTCATGAATATGTTAGGATAAAGGGAGGAATAAAATAAAATTGGGATGAGGAATCATGATATCATTCAGCCTAGGACCATATCGGCTTTTGTTTAGTCGTGTAAAAACAAAAAAATATACTACCTCCGTCCCACAAGTTCTGGCCTATTTTTTATCAACTTTCTCACACCATGTTTGACCATCAATAACTTTAATTACGGATATTAATGATATATTAAAATTTGATATTTAGAAACTACATAAACATAGGAGTCTAACAATATCTCACACTATGATATTAGAGTCTATATACTAATTGAAATTTATGGTCAAACATGCTCTGAGAAAGTTGACAAAAAATAGGCCAAAACTGGTGGGACGGAGGGAGTATTTGGGTAAATTCACACATATTTTTAGTTGGAAATATTACATACTCCCTCCGTTTTTATTTAAGTGACACCATAGGTTTAGGTGCTTGGATTTAGAAGAAAAAAAATGAGTGGATGAAATTGAACGTAGAATGTAAAAAGTAGAATGAATAGATGAAATTGAAGAAATCTTACCAAAAATGGAAAGTGTGCCAATATAAAAGAAAAACCCCCCAAAAGGAAAGAGTGCCAATAATAGAGAAACAGAGGGAGTATTTAAAATAAAACACATAATTTACATGTTTTACTTTAAATATATAATGTTCTAATTAAAATTTAAATGTTTCACTTGCAGTTACGGTAGAATATAATTCCCTAAATTCGTATTATTCTAATTAGATCCCGTCTTTCTATATACCGATATAAAGATGATCTTTTCCAAAACTTTGTCGAGTTAAGAAAACAATTTTATAATTTGATAATTCAAACTTACCAAAAAATAATTCTAAGATTTGATACTGATCTTTCTCTAAAATAATTCTATTATTACATGATTTGAACTCATATTATGATTCTACTACTCCCTGTCCCACTTCATATTGCTTAATTTTACTTTTGCAAGTCAAATTTAGTCAATTTCAATCAATAAATTCTATTATTTTATATGTAAAACTATCATCATTTCATATGTTGTTGGATTCATCGTAACACATATCTTTAAGTTATTATTTTTTCCAGAATTTATATAAATAAATATTTAAACATTGATGCAATTGACTCACAAAAGTCAAATTAAACAAAATGAAATGGAACGGAGGGAGTATTTAATATGGATATTGTTCTAGAATTATTAACGCTTTCCTTTCGTCACTGCATAAGTTTTTTATTTTTATTTGTCTCATCAAATGTTCCTATTTCTTTATCTAGGTTAAATTATATGGCTAAAATTTGACCAACGTATTTCAAACTCCCATTTTTCCTACCACATCAACATGAAAAATGTTCGTGTAAAAAGAAAATACAAACATGGCAAAAGAAGAAGAAAATTGTTATTGACTTTTTACACATATAATCTAGAATTTTATGATCCAATCATAAAACAATTTTGGATAGGATAATGATTCTATAAACGTTAATGTACATCGACGCTCATAGGCTGAATTCAAATTTGTCCTAATGGCAAAGGCAATGGCAATGGCAACTATGCCAACATGTCTTTAATTAATACTCCATGTGAACTCTAATTATTGTAAAAGGAATATTAAACATACATAAGTTGTGGGAAAAGAAATGGAAAGTATCGATTAAACTATCCCAGCCGTTTATGAACTTTTGAGCAAGTGTTCTTAAATTATTAGTTGTGGTTAATTTTTCAATGGCAACAATTCAATGTGGTCAACTGGTCATCTTCTCCGTTAGGCTTCCATCATTTTCTTTCTTTTCTTTTTGAAATGATACACTAGCCATCTAGAGTTGCTCCTTTTCTTTTCCACTTTACAAATGGTAGTATGCTATTAGGTACTTAGACTAGGACACGCTTTTTAAACATCAACTTGACCATGATCCTGACTAGTTCAACCGACACTAAGTTGAGTTGAATTGAGTTTATTGAAATTGAGAATAACTGAGAATAGTTTAGAGAAATTGAGAATAACTGAGTTGAGTTGAGTTGAGTTGGACTTGAAAATAGCTAAGAAGAGTTGAGAATAACTGAGTTGAGTTGAGTTGAGCTGATTGAATAGATTTGAACTAAACTGAATTAATTGTCGATGAAGTAAACTGAATCAAAATGAACTAATACAAACTTAATCAAAATGAAATTGAACTGAATTGAGTCAAATTAACTGAATCAAATTGAATTGAACTGAATTGAGTCAAATTAACTGAATCAAATTGAATTGAACTGAAACAAAATGAATCAAACTTAATCAATCTGAACTGAATTAAATCAAAATGAACTAAATTGAATCAAAACGAATTGAATTGAATCAAAATGAATCGAGCTACAACAAAATAAACCCAACTGAACAAAGCTGAAATGAATCACACGGAGCTGAAATGAATCAAACTGAAGTGGACCGAGTCAAACCGAACAGAACTGACTCAAACTGAACCAAAATGAATAAAACTCTACTGTACAAAAAATTAAAATAAGATAACGGTAAAATTATATTACATATTAATTATAAATTATGATGTAAATAATAGTGCATGTGAATTAAGAAATTTATTAAAATTTTACTATATGATGTAATTTTTTGATGTAATTATAAAATTCGAACACTGACGTTGTCGAGCTTGAATTGAAATGAAATATATTTTTATAATTGCAAACATTTCACAAATATAATAGATAAAATTATTAATAATATGATGTTTATGTGAAATATATTAAAATTATTAAGGGTAAAGTGCAATAATAACCCTATTAAAATTTACAAGTGCAAATATAACTCTGTAAAATCTTTGCGCGAGCCTTATTCCAGCGTAAACATGTCACTCAGGGCGGGGTTGTGTGTGACCGGTAAGGGTGTTCATGTTGACCTGCGGGTCGGGGAGGGTCAGCTGTCCCGACCCAAATTGGCCAAAAGTTTTGGGTCGGGCGAGGCGGGTATTTTAAAATGTCCCATATATATCGGTTCGGTCCGGGTCACTATAATTCGGGACACATAAAACCCATTTCGACCCAATCGCTCTTCTGCCTCAGCGTTCCCAAACACAACCCGCGATGAAAGCTTCTGATTTGAGATTTTTCAGGCTATGAAAGGCGACGCAAGAACCTTCAATCGACCTTCCCAAAGCATGCCCACACATATTCAATCGAGCCAGAAATATTTTAATGGAGGGATTGTTTTTCTGAGCGTTTGACAATCGTAGTTTCATTCAGTGATTCATGTACGATTTTAGGTGTTTTTAATCATATTCTCGTCGACCCATTTCGTTAATTTCTTAATCATAGCTCCAGGAACGTTTGTTTATTTTAGCTTCTGGGTCTTCTTGGATTCATCTGGTTCCTCTGTTTATGCTCTATTTTTTGGGTTTTTGAATTTTAGTGGTCTTGTTCTTGAAAGTTCCATGTTTTGGAGACTCTATCAAGTGTGATATTACAGTTGGTGATGGCTGCACCGCGGTGTTAACCACTCAAGCTTCAACAAAGGTCAGTCTTTTTTTGTTTTTATTGAGTGGTTTTGTTTTATCTGTAGATCTGTGGGTATAAAGATCATGGTTTTAGTTTGCTGGAGAATTTAGGGGCTGCTATTTTGTCTAGCTCAGTTGCAAAGTTCAGTTGCAACTAAAACCCTGTTGTGTATAAATTCTGCAAAGTTCAGTTGCATCCACAAAGGCTTTGATCTGATGTGGATTAAGCTTTCCACTGGGTGTCTTTCCTCGTTTGTTTAAAAATTTGGAGCACTATTTTTGTATAAATTCTGCTAATTTTCATGTTTGGTGACTTCACAATAAATGCTGGGAGTTGATCGACACGTCTTCATATTGTGTACTGTATAAATGGTTTTAATATAATTGCGTTATATCCTACCACTTTAAAGCTGCTTGTATTGCTTTGTAATGAGATGCAAATGGCTGGAATGTTTCTTCCATTCAATGTGTGGTTGTGAACGCTCTATATTTGGTTTGGTATTTTTAGCCAACTAAGTTTTGTATGCATTCTTTTGTATGCTTGAGGCTGAATACTTCCTCACAGAAGTTTGGAGTACTAACATAGAATGTGATCATATAGGAATGGCTTAAAGAGAATGGTCCATTTGATGCAGTA
>JAULKK010000011.1:10115720-10126084 GCA_032355705.1 Rubia peregrina | reverse complement strand
CAATTCAAACCACAACTAAAACACTCCACTTTTTTCTCCACAATGGTAAAAATCACTCCCAAACCACTCCATGGACCCCACTTGATTCCCTCTATCATACTCATTAATTCTACCTTTAATAAATAATTCAAATAAATTTACCTAACAAAATAAATTCAAATGTGAAATTTAATAATACACCTATAATTATTGAATTGAATTTTGTTTTTGTTGTCTCATTTTCAAAATTAATTTCAATTTAAAATTTTTATTTTATAAACCATAATTAAACAAAAGAAACACACATATTTTTTTAATGAATGTAATTTTGATTTTTAAAAACATCCAAAATTTTATTTAGATATTAAAAAATTAATATCAGATTTTTTTTGCAATTTTTTCTCTTTTTTGCATTTTTAAAAAGCCGAAATAAAATTTTCAGAATTTTGTTTTTTAAAATTTGATTTTAAAAACATTAAAAAAGGAGAATGGGGGTGCGGGCCCAGGTCTGCAGCTTGACCATGTGCTTTTCTGCACAAAACACAAATTGGGACGGTTCCCAAATTTGTAGCCGGGCCCACGGGTTTTTAATTTCAGCTCCATTTCAGCTCCAATTCAGTCCCCCACTGTGGGAAATTATTGTCCCTATTCGGTTCCCATTTTTAATTCAACCCACTCTCAAACCCCCACTGTACATGCTCTTAGATGGTAACAACTGCCAACTACTCCCTCCGTCCCACCTATTTACGTGGAGAGAGAAATTTTACGTTGTTCAATAAATATGTTTGACCGTTAATATTTTTATCTGCGTATAATAACGATAAATAAAAAGTTAATATTTAGAAACTACTTGTTACGACGAATTGAACAATATCATATACGATAATATTATTGTTCGCATATTTATTCAAATATGCGATCAAACTTTGAGGAAAAATAGTGTTAAAAAGTAAGAGTGCAAAAACAGCTGGGCTAGAAGGAGTAATATTTACATATACCACACTCAATTTATCAAGTCCTTTGATAGACGTAACACACGTATGCAACGAGCATTCATGTTTATAATGAGAGATTCAATTAAAAAATGCTTAGGCAATATTTGATGAGTAAATACTCATTCTTAATTATATTGCATAAGGATAATCAAATAGCATCATAGTTACTCCTCAGATTGATTAATAATGGCACACTTTTCAGTCAACCTTTTCAAATTACGCTTAATTGTAAATTTCATATAATATATAAGTAGTAATATTTTCATTTGAAGTATCGTTAGATTTTTTTGTAACATGCAATCTTTAAATTTCAAAATTTTAAATGTAGTTAGAATACTTAACAAAAGTTATTAGGTTAAATATATTTCGAGAAAGCTGGATGAAAAGTGTGACACGGTTAAGTGATCGAAGTAAGAATTAGGAATTCATGGAATACAAACTTGGGTGAGACGGTCTCACTTAATTTTATGGTGAGAATGAGGTTTAAATATAATTATTTAAAAATATGAATGACATAAGGTGCTTTTTGTAATTTGTAAAACTTTAGTTTGTATTAATGTCTCACCATTTTTCTCTTAATGAAAAATGCATAAGATGGCGTGCGATCCTGAAATCCTTCTCAAACTTTGGAGTGGGGGCAGAAAAAAAAGAAATGGAATCAAATCCCCAAGTTTGACTGAATGACCCCCTTATTACGTAAAATTTTAAACAGGCACGAATTCATTTTATAGTATTTACGTTTTCTATACGTTTTTCTTACATCTACAAAATCTAATGTTAAACCGCACAAATCTACCTTTTTCTCTTGTTTTCAAAGATTTTCTAGAATGGTGGACTAGGATTCATCACTAGCTCTGCCTAACATCAAAGAAAAAAATTCTTATATTTTTATTTACATTTCTTATATTTAATTAAGGAATTTACATAGAATTTTTTCATAATTAAACATATCTGACTCCACAGACATAATGATATATAAAAAATCGATATTTACAAACTGTATCTTACGACTAATCTAACAGTATTCAATACGATAATATTGGTATTAGTATATTTATCCAAATATGTGGTCAAAGTTCAATAACTTTGACTGCAAAAGAGTAAGTGTACAGATTCGAATGACACGGAGGAAGTATAAAATTAGTTTGAAAGAAAATATTAAGAGTTGTGTTGTGTTTATAAGTTAAACTAATTTTTAAAAGCAGAGAGATTATATTCTGTTTCTTAAAAATAATTTCTAAGTTTTAAAAAATCATGTTTAACACTTTACTAAATTAATAAAAATGTTTAACTTATAAATCCTGTTAAACGCAATTAAATTTATATTTATGTTTGTTGAGTAGAACATGATATGTGTGGAGATTTGTAATGTTCAGATACATATCTACAATAATCCACTTTGTTAGTGTGAAACTACTCAGTAGTGTAGGGTTAGGTGATTTATATTAATTCGTTCAAAAATCTTTACAATAATTCACTTTAATAGTAGTAAATTTGATTCACTTAGTCTCCGAAGTTTATTTGAACGGGTCTAATTTGATCTGATCCGATATGAATCATATGATATGAACTGATTTAAATTAAATTGAACAAAAAAAGTGCGTTGAAAATAGTAATAATATGACCAAATAAAGCGTAAATTCACCAAACCAAATTCACAGTGAATTGAACTGAACTATTTAAACTGAACTGAGATACATAAAAACTCGGGAGAACAAAGCCTTACTACGAACATGCATATACACAAAATGGCAAACAAATAAAAATATAGGATTAGTCAATGTCATTAATTAGTAGGATGGTGTCGTGCTAAATGTCTTATAAATAAAAAAAATCCCATACTAGTAGTTGCAGAATTAACGTTAACTATTCAATTCCACTCAGTCAGTACGCATCCTCAGATTGAGAAGATTAAGAAAACACACGCAAATTCCTATAATCTGCTCTATTAATACAGAAATTTAGTTTATAATCTGAGATCGATTATTATAACTCTAGATTATAAAACACATACAATTTCTCACAATCCACTCTATTAACATAGAGTATGTTTCCAACGCTAATAAAATTCCTTCAAACACATCTACTATGTTAAAGTCATTTTAATTGGTAAGATTTCATCTAGTTCATTCGATCATTTTACCGTTTTAATTCTAAACTTGAATTCTTTCACCCATTTTGACTGATCTGTGATCACAATGAAAACTGACTTATTTTGAAATTAGGGAAATCATCCTCGATTTTATATTTTGTGCTTTTAAAACAAGTTTTTTTTATAACAGTTCACCAAACATCATAGGCTACTCATAAGTAAGGTGAAATATAAATCCTGTCAAACAAAATCTCTATTCGCCAAAGTTCAAATGAAAAGTGACACTCTTATAAAATCGGGATAATATTGTTTGGGGGAAAATAGGTAGAGTGGAGTATTAAATTTGGAGTTTTCAAAACACCAAATTCCCGTGACAGCCGACAACACTGAACATGGTACCTAGACATACTTATGCAAGAGAGAAAAAAATAAATTAAAAGTACCAAATTTTTTCGTACTAAGATTTCTCACATGAACATCTGTTCTTCTTGCAGCTAGCTGAACTAAACTTCCTTATTTTCACCTGTCCAAAAAATTCCACTTTTTCCCATTTCCTCTGATTCTCTGCAAAAGCACCCGTTTTTGGCATTTTGTCACAGCCCACTTACAAGGAAAATCTCCCCAACTGTTCCATATTCCCCTTCTTCCAGATTTTGACTTGTGACTGGTTATATTCTTGTTGTGCATGTGGCGGAATTGCAAGAAGATTTTTCTCATTTTCTGCCCACTTTATTCTTCACATTTTGATGGGATTCTTGTCATCAGTTCCCTCTTGTCAACTTCTATGGTGATGTGGTATCAGTTTTATGCAGAGTAGGAGAGAAAAGATTGAAAAGAATGCATTTTTAGGTCAAGAGGATGAAGAGCAAGAAGCCCTTTTCAGGATGTTGTGTGGAGATGGTCAAAGATGGCAGCTTTATTGTGAAACTCTTGCTTTTGAGCTGTTTCTTTTTGGTGTCTAAAGGTTTGGTTTTTGATGAAATGGGGAGTTTATTGGCCTTCAAGAACTCATCTGTTGAGGCTGATCCAAAAGGGTTTTTGAAATCTTGGTCTTTTTCTGATAAAAATCCTTGTGAATGGAGTGGTGTTTATTGCTCTGGAAATGGTGGAATTACTGAGCTGAATCTCACTAATGGTGGATTAAAAGGGCAAATTCAAATCTCCCATTTGTTGGCTTTGCCTAGTCTTGTAAAGCTTCATTTTGGTGGCAATGATTTTTATGGCAATCTTTCTTTGAAACTTCAGTCTTCTTCTTCTTCTTCCTGTGTTCTTGAGGTTCTTGATTTGTCTGAGAATAATCTTTCTGAGCCACTTGCTTTGGATGCTTTGTTGCAGTCTTGTGGTCATTTGTCCCTTTTGAATCTGTCAGGAAATTCAATCCCGGGTGGGAGTTTGAAGTTTGGGGGTTCTTTGTTGCAGCTTGATTTGTCTGAAAACAAGGTTTCTGATTTTGAGCTCTTGAGTTATTCCTTGGAAAATTGCCAGAATTTGAGGCTGCTTAATTTTTCAGGGAATTCCTTTTCTGGGAAGTTGAATGTGAACTTTTCTTCTTGTGAAAGTCTTCAAGTTCTTGATCTTTCTCATAATAATTTCACTGGAGATTCCATTGGGTTTGGATCCTGTCCTAATCTGACAGTGTTGAATCTCTCTTACAATGTTATTTCTGGTTTTCCATCTGGTTTGAGCAACTGTCTGAATCTTGAGGCTTTTGATGTTGGCCACAATGATATGAGTCCTATGATTCCAGGGGATGTGTTGGGGAAGCTCAAGAACCTGAAGAAACTGGTTTTGTCGAATAATCGATTCTTCGGGGAGATTCCAGGGGAGCTGAGAGAGCTTTGTGGTGGCCTAAAGGAGCTTGATCTTTCCTCGAACCAGTTGTCGGGTGGGCTTCCGACAACCTTAGCATCCTGTTCTTCCCTGACCAACCTCAGCCTCGGACACAATCGGCTTTCCGGGGATTTCTTGAATTCTGTTGTCAGTTCTTTCAAAAACCTCAGATATCTTTCTGTTTCATTCAACAACATTACTGGTCCTGTCCCGAAATCCCTGGAGAACAGCACTCAGCTCCAGGTTCTTGATCTTAGCTCGAACGGCTTTTCAGGGAATGTACCTTCTTGGCTGTGTTCAGAAAGATTGGATTCTAGTTTGGAGAAGTTAATGTTAGCAGGGAATTTCTTGGATGGCACCATTCCACCAGAGCTCGGAAACTGCAGGAATCTTAAAACCATCGATCTCAGCTTCAACTTTTTGACAGGAGCGATTCCTCGCGAAATCTGGACTTTGCCAAACCTGTCTGATCTGATCATGTGGGCTAATAGCCTCAGTGGCGAAATCCCTGAAGGGATTTGCAGTAACAATCTTCAGAATCTTCAGACATTGATCCTGAACAACAATGTCATCTCCGGGAGCTTACCCGAGTCACTTGCAAACTGCAAGAATCTGATTTGGATATCGCTGTCTGGAAACAGGCTCAGTGGGAGCATACCTTCAGGCATTGGCAATCTGATTAACCTTGCCATTTTTCAACTCGGGAACAACTCGCTCTCAGGCCCGATTCCTCCAGAAATCGGGCAATGCAAGAGCCTGATATGGCTCGATTTGAACAGCAACAATCTTAGTGGCGCCATTCCCTCGGAGCTAGCTGATCAGTCAGGATTCATCCTCCCTGGAGCTGTCTCGGGGAAAAAGTTCGCGTTTGTGCGAAATGAGGGAGGAACAGCATGCAGAGGAGCTGGAGGGCTAGTGGAATTTGAGGGGATTCGTGATGAACGAATGGCGAATCTCTCCATGGTACATTCCTGTCCTACAACCAGGATTTACTCGGGGAAAACTGTCTACACTTTTTCGAGCAACGGGTCCATGATCTACCTTGATCTGTCTTACAACAGCTTTTCAGGGTCCATCCCTGAAAAACTAGGGCTGATCAGCTTCATTCAGGTCCTGAATCTAGGGCACAATTCCCTAACCGGAACCATACCAAATACTTTTGGAGGGCTGAGATCAGTTGGAGTTCTTGATCTGTCCCACAACAATCTCCATGGATCCATCCCATGGCCTCTGGGAGGGCTAACATTTCTCAACGATTTTGATGTTTCCAATAACAATCTCTCAGGACCTATCCCTACAGGAGGGCAGCTCACAACATTTCCATCTTCCAGATATCAGAACAACTCAGGCCTGTGTGGCCTTCCCCTGGAGTCATGTTCTTCGGTGAATGCTCGTCGAAGATCATCCCACTCGGGCTCGCGAAAACAGCCCGTGGCTGTCGGAATATCCATCGGGATAGCCTTCTCACTGTGCACCATTTTCCTCCTGATTTTCGCGCTTTACAGGATCAGTAGGCGCCAGGGGAAGGAAGAAAGTAAGGACAAGTACATCGATAGCCTCCCGACTTCCGGGTCCAGCAGCTGGAAGATCTCGAGCGTGGTGGAGCCGCTGAGCATCAATGTCGCCACATTCGAGAAGCCTCTGAGGAAGCTGACATTCGCACACCTCCTGGAGGCCACCAACGGGTTCAGCTCTGCGAGCCTGATTGGCTCGGGCGGGTTTGGAGAGGTCTATAAGGCCGAGCTAGGAAATGGATCCATCGTCGCGATCAAGAAACTGATCCATGTCACAGGGCAGGGAGATAGAGAGTTCATGGCTGAAATGGAAACCATAGGGAAGATCAAACATAGGAACCTCGTACCATTGTTGGGATACTGTAAGATAGGCGAAGAAAGGCTCCTGGTTTACGAGTATATGAAACATGGAAGCCTCGAATCAGTCCTACACGAAAGCGCGAGAGTTCTTGATTGGGGAGCTAGGAAGAAGATCGCGATTGGTTCTGCTCGAGGGCTTGCATTTCTTCACCACAGCTGCATTCCTCACATCATTCATCGCGATATGAAGTCGAGCAATGTCCTAATCGACGAGGATTTTCAGGCAAGAGTGTCTGATTTCGGGATGGCGAGGCTGGTGAATGCTTTAGACACACATTTGAGTGTAAGCACTCTTGCAGGAACTCCAGGATATGTCCCTCCTGAGTATTATCAGAGTTTTCGATGCACTGCCAAAGGCGATGTTTACAGTTATGGAGTGATCCTCCTCGAGCTTCTCTCAGGCAAGAAGCCGATTGACACGCTGGAATTCGGGGACGACAACAACCTTGTTGGATGGGCTAAGCAGATGCACCGGGAGAAGAGACGCCGCGAGATCCTTGATTGCGAAATCGTGTCTTCTTCTTGTCTTGACGAGGTTCTGCACTATCTCACCATTGCATTTCAGTGTCTGGATGATAAGGCCTTTCGCAGGCCGACGATGATCCAGGTTATGGCCATGTTTAAGGATCTGCAGGTGGATTCGGGAAGCGATATTCTTGATGGGATTTCAGAGAAGAGTTCTGTGTTTGATGAAAGGCAAGAAAAGGATGTTTCTTGATGTTGTTATGATAGGTTTTAGGAGATCAGAAGAGGGATTTTGCTAACTTCTTGTTGTTACTGAGTCATTTGTTGTTTCTCCAGATTGTTAAATCCTATGGTGTTCATATGATAGGGTATGGTTTCATAGTTTGTAGTGCATGGTTGATGTAAAGATTTTGCCTTTGTAAAAATTATCTGATCATCACATACTGCTATAAATAGCTGCAACATTTTGCCAGGAAGTAGTACTCTACTCCACAAGTTTTTACTTCCCTTTCACATGTTATGTGCACTTAATTTGGGTTTTAATATTCCAGACTCGATTTCAGGCATATTTTCTAAAATCTAGATCCAGATCCGTACTTGATGAATTTGAAAAAAAAATATCCATAATTTACGGAGTTTGAATTCCGCGGGACTAGATTTGAGTTCTAGATATATACTCATCCCTGGTTCATATTCAATTACTCTAAAATGACCATGTTGCGAAAACCCGAATTAGTTTGAACATGTAACATTACTCTGACTAAGATTACTAGTATGTCATATCTCGTTTGATTCGTTATGAAATATATTTTGAAAATGTAATATTTTTATCATAAGCCTTAATTATCCTTTAAAAATGATACTGATGATGATTTTTTTCTCAATCAACCATAAAAAGTTAAACCGTGCAGTTTGATACAGGAAAAAAAAGAAGTAGTAATATAATTGAATGAAGACATGTGATAGTCTACAAATTACTTCAACGATTGTTCACTCTTAATAAAATAGGAGTCCTTATTAATAATATGGTAGCATGCACACTAGAATGTGTATGAGGCCTAAATAAAAAAGAGAAAGACTCATATGAGACCGTCTCACCATAAGTTAGGGTGAGACAAACTAATAAGTAAATTTTTTAAAAATTACATGATGTACTCCATGTCATTTCTCATATTTAAATAATTGTATTTAGACCCTCCGTCTCACCATAAGAATGAGTAAGACCGTCTCACTCAAGTGTTTGTAAATAAAAAATAAGGAGTATTTTGGGCTGGCACTTAAAATATCCAAAAGTCTGAAGTATTGTTTTGTTTAAAGCCCAATCTTTAATGGCCAAGGCTTTAGGTAATGCAACCAAGTTTTGGAATCTGACAAAATTCTTATGGTTGGTGCCTCGTACATTGGCTTTTTATACAATTTTATTTTAGTCTTTTGGATGTTGTCCATAACTTCATATGGCATCTACTTTAATCTACTCCATCTATTACTTTTCAAAGTTTTTTATTTTTAAAAAGTAAAAAAATCTATAAAGTTATTTTTAGATGCACAAAGTTGAAATTTATAAGGTCAGATCTAATAAAATCCCACACAATAATTTTTATTCGTGTAATAATATAGTTTGAATTAAAATAATACAATTTTATCTTTTCAAAAGTCGGATTTTTTTTTCTTCAAAAAGGATGAAAAGAGTAATATATCAACGTGGGATATTATTGACCTTGCACATGTAACCGAATCTAATAGGTGAAACTTGTAAGTTTCCCTTACCTTTTCAATTGTGTATCTATGTATCTATCTTTAAAAAAACTCAGTATTATTAAGGAGTTGTTAGTAAAATCAATCCATAATGTGTGGAGACATAGATCATCCTGAATATTATAAACAATAATCCTCACATATTAGTTTGAGTTTTTTTCAGGCACACAAACTAGATTTAAAGCAGACAATATCATATTAGCGCGAATTTTGGTGGCTTTCGAGCCCTAACATTGGTTTCAAAACTAAGGGAGATCCTAGAATATCATCAATATGTTAATGAGCCACAATAGTTGTGACGTTGATCAGATGGTATAATTCATCACAATCTATCGAAGTGTCTAAACCCAACATCAATCTATCATCAGAGCCACGATGGTCGTGGCACAAATTGGTCCACCACAACCAATCGATGTGTCTAAACTTAGCATCAATTTATCATCAGAACCACGATAGTCGTGGCATGGATTGGTTCACCACAGTTTGCCAACGCTTCTAAACCCAATATTAATATGTCATCAGAGGCACGATGGATCAGTTTACCACAATTTACTAACCTTGTTTTAAGTCCAACATCAATCTATCATTAGAGCCACGATGGTCGTGATATGGATCGATTCACCACAATCTGGCAACTCATTCACATCACTGTAAAACCTTTATTACATGTCCAAAAAGAAATTTGTGCGATTTTTGTCCAAAGCGAACGATATTATACTAATGTTGGTTGGATTAGGATGTGCAATCCCAATAAGTGGTATAGCTTAGTTTAGTGGACATATATTTTCACTATTTGACTCGTAACACCCTTATTATTTATACTTGTGCGATGAATAACAACGCTACACATGAGGATATGTTAAGAGTAAATTGTTAGATGAGTCACCATCATTAGTGAAAATAACATAAAACATGAAGTAATTTTGTTAGATGGCAAACACTAGCCTTACTTCATTGTGTTGTCATTTATTACTTGTGAACCATTTGGAGTACTTAAAAAGTTAAAAAGGAGTGGAGTATTTGACTGTTGCTCTCAATTACCATAAATAACCATCCAAACAAATGAAGTGATTTTTGATGGGTAAAAAGAGTAACCCAAAGAGACAAATTAAGGTTCCCTTAATCATTATATTACGGTCCAAAAAATGGTATGTAAGTGAAAATTATCGTATTTCCCAGTGACAACATATAAACCGCCAAAATTGGTACTCCCTGTCTCATCTTAAATTGCACAGCAATCATTATCACACTATTCAAGAAACACATTGGACCGTTAATATATTCACCTACGTATACTAACGGCAAATAAAAATTTGATATTTATAAGCTATTTTTTACGACGAATTGAACAATATCACATATGTATATATTATA
>JAULKK010000011.1:10098464-10111303 GCA_032355705.1 Rubia peregrina | reverse complement strand
ATACAGATTAGGTTTTTATGCTTATTCTGTAATCTAACAACTTGCTTCCCTTTGAGGAAATCATATTATTAGGGTTTTGGGAGCCTAATAAATATCCCCCCACCAATGGTGGTTGATTTTTTTTTAAAAAAAGCAACTCAGAGTCACTTTTGCACTTTAACTCTAAATAATAATATATAAATTTAGTAAATATTGTGACACATAAGGTAAGTTGATTAGTAAATTAATAGAATTTATTATGGATTTGTATAATTTTTCGTTCATATTTTGTACAGGATGATATAACGATTAAATTAAATCATGAAAATTTTCATTAAGTCATCCATATAATTTTTGGTTCAGAACCATTGTTTACATTTCAAAAAATATTTTGAACATGAAATTTTAGTTTAGATTGCCTAACTGTTAGACAAATTATTTTTATAATTTAATACGTATAATTAATGAATAATTTAATATTTTTCATTTATTGCAACAAATTCTTCATAATTTTAAAATTTTATAAAATATATTTTGAAGTATAAATAATTATAATTTAATAAAAAAATTGCTATGATTTATCAATTACCGTAGACACTCTCTTTAAAAAAAGTTTTTTTAAAAAATAATTGATAATTTGTTGCAATTAATAGAAACAAAACTTAAATCACCCATCCTAACTAATAGTCATATTAATTATTAAATAACTCTATTCAACTAATTAGACAGTTTAAAATGTGAATTTGTAATGTGTGTTAGTATTGTATAATTGTTTTAAAGATATATATATATATATAGTTACACTTAGTTTAAAATAAATTTTATTTATGATAAAATATGTTGAACACTCCGAAGAGGGCGAGGTAGTATATCAAATTATAATAAAATTTGACTATAAATATACTACTCATAACACTTAAACTAGTATATTTTGCTATTCAATTTCTCTACATTTAAAAAATTGAATTAGTTCAATTAAACAATAAATTTTAGAAACAACTAGACGGATACAGTCAGTATCTCAAAAATAACTAGATGGATACAATTGGTGCCGCTAGTATAAATGCATACCTATCCATCTATCAACTAGATTGTTGTACCACTTAAAACATACAATTAATTTTACCGTTTTCTCTAAGTTCCGAGAATTGAATCTGTATTGTAACTAAACTTAGTCAATAAAATAGTAAATACATCGCATTTTTCAGATGATTTTGGCAATCCAAATGTTATTGATAATCCAAATGTATCGGTGAATTTGGGGAGACTATAGTACACATTGGAGCGACTTTTAATTTTCTTTTAATTTTTACCTTTCTCTATTGTTTTATTTGTTTTTCATTATTTGTGACTAGTGTTTTTTTTGTAATTTTGTTCATAGTTCATTATTTATAAAAATTAATTATAACAAGTTTTGGTTAAATTAAATTTATTAGCCATGTATCTTGAATATTTTTTTGAAAATTAATTCATTATGTTAAATTATTTAATTTATAAAAATATTATTTCAGTAATATCCAACTTCAATCGTACTCGAGTTCTAATTTTATTTTATACAAAATATTTTAGAAATAATTGACAATAAAACAGGAGTCCGTCTCTTGAAGATCGTCTTTCCATAAGTCATGGACCAATGTTTAAAGTGTAAATTAGAAGAAATGAAGATAAATTTTTCGGGTTGCACGAATCAGGTTATAAACTTTATAACTACTACATGCTGCATAATAAATTTTAAATATTGCAACTAAAACCTTTTACCTTTTATTATTCTAATTAAACCCCGTATTTCCATAAGCTATTGGAAAGACGATATTTCCTAAGACTTTGCCATAAAAGAATTTAGAAATTACAATAAATAAAGAATAATTTTGTTAGTAGGTATCATTTTACTGTTATAGTAATAAATGAATAAGAAGTGACCCACTTTCAAATTTAATTACTTTCCCCTAATTATGGATACAGCCCTTTGTTATCTTTAAAATTACAGTCAAACCATGTTTCCACATGTATGCTTTTCATTCGTCAGTCAAACATGACAACATCCTTCCAATTTCCATCAATTTGTTACTCAGTATGCTGATGTAATTCTCCCATTCCATAAATCCAATTACTACTACATCTCTCAACTTACTTTAGATTACCACTACCATTTTGTTTAAATCAATTTTAGCAAGTCAACTTAATTTTCACATTTATAGAAATAAAAAAAAAGAAATTCAACCTTCAAAACAACACAAAACTTTCTTTTAAAACCAACCATTAGAAAAAGATCATTTTATAATGGATGCAACCAATTAGATGATTTGATATTGTTTTTGTTTATTTTTTCAATAAGGTTTGTATGACTTTGAGAATATTTTAAATGTATTGTAATATGTAAATAATCATAATTTAACCCTGAAAGTTATTAATATAAGGTTTTTCATGATTGGTTTAACCGTTAATCGGTCTAACAAGAGACTTTCTCCCAAAACAAAATTTGTTTTTTTATTGGTTAGCATACTATAATAAAGTTCATAATTTTACTTTTGATGTAATAAAATGAAGAATCTATCTCTTGAAAGACATTTTTAAAAATAAATTATGGAAAAATCATGGTTGAAACTGCAAATTGGAAGAAATCAAGATAAAACTTTAAGATTGCATTAATCAGGTCATAAATTTATAACTACAACACGTTGCATAATAATTTTTTAATATTGCAACTAATTTTTTTTTATCTTTCTATAAATCTAATTCAACCCCATCTTTCCACATCCCTATGGTAAGACAATTTTCCTAAGATTTTCCTAAAATTAATGGAATGTTATATTTTAAATATGATGTTTAAGATAAAAAAAACGTTTCTCACATAAATAATTTTATTTACACCCTTATATTATTATATGTTGAAGTATCGTAGTAAAATAATTTGTGAATTGTACATATAAAAAAACAGTTTATTAATTTTAAAATTCAACGTCTATTTGAAAAATAAGGAAAGAGTGTCTTTTTTCGAACAATTAAATAATGCTATTATAAATCATCGTATCAACACAAATAAATAACTTCATTTTAAATCATCGTATCCTAGAGAATAAATAGAGGAATTGAAGTAAAAAGATTTCGATATTCTACCTATTAAGAGTAATATTTTAATTTTTTAGATTTTAAAAATGTGACTCGAGAAAAAGCGAGGGAGTATATTTTTTCGATCGGATTAATGTTAAATAAAAATATTTTAACATTATAATAAAATGTTTATAATATTATAATGACATCAGTGGATGTAAAAAAAGGTACCTTGGTTTTTATTTTATTTTAAAAAAGCTAAACAAAACCATCCAGCTTAAAGGCATTAAGAGGCAGAATGAGTACATAATAATGAATAATCAGTAGGACTAAAACTTAATAAACAAATTTATATAGCCATGATTGTGTAAGCTTAAAGCATTCCTCCCCCAACAAATCTCTTCATCTTCTCTCTCCCTCGCTCCCAAAAGAATCCAAAAAACCAAATTACTCTAATTTTGATTGTGTTTTTCTTTGCACTTGGCCAATTTATATAAATAGAGAGAGAAAAACAAGAAAAGGGCAAAGGAAATGCTTTCTCTTTTTCTTCTCTTTTGTAGAAAGAACAAGAAAACTCTCCTTTCTCCATAGAATGGAATGCAAAATTAACCAAAACCCAATTAGCTGAAGCTAATCTGAGGAGGGATTTTTGCCTTTCTTTTGTTTTCTGGTCTTTGGGTTGTGCCCTTTTGAGTTTTGACTGTCCTGTTTTTTAAGGTACACACATTATCTTTTTGATTTGATCATCATTTCTGAATCATTGATTCTTGTTGGTTGTTTTTCATTTGTATGATTGATCACGCGGTTGCAGTTTTTCATGCCTCTTGGGTCATCAATTGTGTGTTTCTGTTCAACTCATAGGTGTGAACTGTGAGTCTGTGTGTGCAGTATCTGATTCTTCATGTAAAGAAATGATTTTTATTGCTCCTTTTCTTGCAATTTTCTTCAATTTCGGACCTTTTATAGATCTCTATGACCTTTGTATGCTATGTAAACTTTCCTTTGGACTCTCCCTTTTATTGATGATTATGTATTGAATTCATGGCTTTTTCTTTGTGTGCGAGTGTAAGTGTGTGCGTGTGTGTTTGGTGTGTTTATGAGCCTTGAATTATGTACAATTTTGATTGATTTTAATGTTTGAGGTGTTTGAATGCTTCAACCTTATTAATGTCAAAAGACCTTTTCCCCTTTTCTGCTCTCTGTGTGTGGACTCGATTCTAGTTGGCTGCCTTCTCTGTCTGATGGATTTTACTGTTTTTAATGCTAGAAGGATATGAATGCTTCAACCTTGTAAACTGTTGGTAATGAATTGTTTGTTGCTATGTTTTAAACATGACCCTAATTGTCATTGCAATTTTGTTTTCTTGTTTTTGTTGCATGTAGAATACTGATTTCGTAATGGGAGGATTTGATGATCATGTTGCTTTGATGATGGGGGATTGGATGCCTCCTAGCCCGAGCCCGGGATCCCTTTTCCCGCCTATGTTGGGTGACGATGTTAATTCTAGGTCAGATAACGAGCCCGGGAATGGAAATCAATCTGGATTCTCCTTCCATGGGGCTATGGCGAATCGTGCATCGACCATTTCCCATCAGAAGGATGGCGGTCGTGGAGGGCTTGTGGAAAGAATGGCAGCTAGGGCTGGTTTTAATGCCCCTAGGTTGAATACAGAGAGTATTAGACCTACTGGTCTTTCACAGAGCCTTGATGTTCGGTCACCATACTTAACGATCCCTCCTGGTCTCAGTCCAACAACCCTGCTAGATTCTCCCGTTTTCCTGTCTAATTCAATGGTGAGTTTAAGTTTTAGATTCATTCTGATTAACTTGCTTAAGTTTTTGGTTGACTTAGTATACTAAAAATGGGAACTGATGGTTTAGTGGTTTCAGAATCGAAACATGTCGAAGCGTACTGATAGCTTGGTTGACATTTCGTTTTCCTTTTTGGTGCACTTTTCTGATGAGCTTAAACGTGGCAAAGCATTATGATAGCTTGGTTGACATTCCATTTTTTGTTAATTTTTCTGATGAGCCTAGCGTGTCAAAGCATTCCCTGTAATAAGCCATGCGTCGCGTTGTTTTTTCTCTGCTAACTGAGTCAAAAGGCGATGTTGAACATTTACTGTCTCCCACCTTTATAGCTTCGTTTTATGGAATGCAGCGATTTACTCGTTGATTTACTTGTGTAAACGACAATAAAGAACGTGGTTATGTCGGGTCAAAATCAAGCTGCGTGCCATTAAAGTTCTATGCTAGTTTTGGTAAATTTGTAGCTTTGTGCAAGAAATGGTTGATGGTTTAGCAGTTTCAAAGTTTATGTTCAAATTCACTTTGATTAACGTTACATAATTGTTGACTTTTCTGATGAACCTAATTGTGTCAAAGCCTTCCTAGTTACAAGCCACGTGTCACGTGTTGACGTTTCTGCTGACTAATCAAATGGTGATTTTTGATTTCGTGCTATTTTCCATTTTCATAGCTTCTGTTTTGGACCGTTAACATTTACTCTTGGATGAACTCGCGTATACGACAACTTGATAGTTGTATTGCAGATATCTTATGTCAAAATCAAGCTGTATGCATGAAAAGTGTTGAAATCAACAATTCGTTGCATGAATATCAGTTTTGTAATTATATGGTTTTAGTCCCGTAGATGTACTGAGATATATGTTAATCTTAGGTGTTTCAAGCTCTGTTGGCCAATGAGAAACCCTTGAATTAGATTTTTTTTTTTGCCCGATTATCACAAGGCATTGAGGCTGCCCTTTTATTCTGTAGGCACAGCAATCTCCAACGACTGGAAAGTTTGGATTTCCCCAAAGTGGCGGCGGCCGAAGTCCAACAATGGCAGAGTTTTTCGAAAAGGGAAATGACAATTTTTACGAGAATCTGAACTCTGCATCGTTTGCATTCAAGCCATTTCCAGACTCTGAACCACCTTTCCAGTTTAATGCGTCTAACAGGGTACTCACTCTCTCGGGTCTCTACATTTTCTTGCGTGGTTTAAGTTCTAGTAATCTCATGTTGAAAATGCTATTTGCTGTCTGTTTGTAGGTTACTTTGAGCGGTCCTCCCCAGCAATCTTTTCCCGGGATTGAGGTGTCAGTTCATCCAGAAAACACATTTGCGAATCGTAGTATGGACCCCCCGAGAAATACATTAGTCAACCAGCCGGCTGATTACTCGAGGCCTATAGCTGCAAAGGATACTTTTCCTAGTGAGACGGAACATTCTCCACCTCTCGACGAGCTGCCAGAAGAGAATGGAGATCAAAGGGGCTCTCTCGATCCAACCATAGGTGGTGCCCCAGCTGAAGATGGCTATAATTGGAGGAAATACGGACAGAAACAGGTAAAAGGAAGCGAGTTTCCCCGGAGTTATTTCAAGTGCACGCATCCCAATTGCCCCGTCAAGAAAAAGGTTGAAAGATCTCAGGAAGGTCATATTACGGAAATCATCTATAAGGGAGCGCATAATCACCCGAAACCTCCTCCTAACCGGAGATCAATGCTCGGATCATCAAATGATGCTCCACTGGAGAGCGGGGAACAAGTTGGAACGGGCGATGGTGATCTGGGATGGAGAGCCGTGCAAAATGGAAATGGAACTTCAGACTGGAGGCACGAAAATCTTGAGGTGACATCATCAGGTGTTCGAGGACCAGATTACTGCAATGGAACAACTAACGCTCTACAGGCTCAAAACGTTAGCTCTTCTACTTTCTCAAATGATGAAGATGACGAGGATCGAGCAACACATGGCAGCGTATCATTAAGCTATGAGGGTGAAGGCGATGAATCCCAGTCGAAAAGAAGGTTAGTACATGACCATAGGATTTGTAAAATTGCATTTCTGCTACATGCATGTTGAAAAATATCATTTTTATGCAAAAGAAGGTTAGTACATGATGAATATGGGATTTAAGAATAGCATTTCTGCTACTTTTGCATTTTGAAAGATATTATTTTTATGCAGGAAAGTCGAAACTTACGCAACTGATGTGAGCGGGGCAACAAGAGCCATCCGGGAGCCTAGAGTGGTGGTGCAAACCACCAGTGAGGTGGATATCCTTGATGATGGATATCGCTGGCGTAAGTATGGGCAGAAAGTGGTGAAAGGGAACCCTAATCCAAGGTTTGCTCTCTATGCTTATTATCAGTATTGCATTTTACATGTTTGCAACGCGTAAATGCCAGATAAAACGATTACTACTCTGTATGCAGGAGCTATTACAAGTGCACTAGCGCCGGCTGCTCAGTCAGGAAACACGTTGAGAGGGCTTCACACGACCTCAAGTCAGTGATCACAACCTACGAAGGAAAGCACAATCACGACGTTCCTGCAGCCCGGAACACCAGTCATGTCAACTCAGGGATTCCCGGCAACCTTCCTCCACAACTGGTTAGGCCCGACGCATCACAGCTTCACAACAGCATGGGCATGGCTTCTCTCGGGGCATATGGTTTGGCTGGAAGGCCTCCTCTAGGACCACCCGGCCATGGCTTCGGTTTTGGGATGCACCAACCTGGGCTATCGGGTCTGACAATGCCTGGGCTTGGGCCTGTTAACCCGTACCTCGCGCAGCAGAATCGGATGATGAATGACATGGGGATCATGTTACCAAAGGCTGAGCCAATGTCTGATCTCTCTAATGGCTCTTCAGTTTACAATCAGGTCATCAATAGGTTGCCCCTTGGACCTCAGATGTAAATGTTAAAACCCTTAAAGATGTTGACTTTATATGTGGGATTTTGGCTATATCTATATTGGTCCTTTTTGTTTTGCAGTTTTGAGAAACCTTGACAAGGGATTTAATGATTTATTCTATATCACATACTCAAAAATCCTGTTTTTTTAAAAGGAAAAAACCCTGTTTTCTGGAATGGCTATCTGAATCATATCTTTTACTTCACACAAAAAGAGAGAATATGCCTTTGAAATTTATCTGTATAACTGTATAAGTGATTGGGGCTAAAACAAATGCATTATACTCATATGCTTTCAACTTTTGATTTGTGGTTAAAATTCCTATACACAGAAGCTAAACTACAAGTATGGAATCAATTCATAGTCAAAACTGCCGTTGTGCAACTCATAACTGGCTTCCGATCATATACTGCTTTCCTTTCTCAGCTGGATTGCGGATTTTTGGCGATCAGTCTCGTCTCTATGCAAGTCAAGAAATCATGAATCAGCATAATGATATGAGCGGACAGTTTTTAAGGAAGTGGTGTCAAAGACATGAGAATTTGTTAATCTAAAAACCTGAGTGACTTCTGGATTGAATCGTAGAATAGAATAGCAAGAACTCTCCGTTTTCTTTCTTTCTGGGAATCTCCTCCACTGCGTCTGACCACAGGCAATTGGTTGATTGCCTTGGCGTCCATCAGCTGTTTAGCAGTCGCCATATCAGTGTCCGGAAAACAGGTCAGTAGTCCACAGTGCCTCCCGCGATAGCTTATTCCTCGAGTGCATATAGAGGAAACAGAACAAGTGTTAACCTGTGAAAGACGCACATCATAATTTTGATAAAACAGTATAAATAGCAGCAGCATTTCACAGTTTTCAGGGCACTTACATCTGAAAGTGATTGATCGCTGCTGGAAGTTTCACTGGAATTCTTGTTCAAATGCCGCTTGATATCACCAAAAGTTAAAATGCCTTCCAAGTAGTCTTCCATGTCTACAACGAGCACGCAGCTCTGGTGGCCGTCGTGCATGTAAGTCAAAGCTTCTTTGATAGTTTGGTTTGGATGAACCTTCAAAAAGTTCTTCGACATAGCTTGAGAGACCTGATTGCAGTAGGGAGAAACAATTAGTCAATTCTAGCTTTAAAAATGCATAATCAGATCCTCCTAGGTTCAATGTAAAAAGGTCGGGGAGAAAATAACCTTCAGATCTTCCAACAGAAATAGTTCATCAACAACTCCATCGTAATTGCTGTGATTTCCAACAACAGAAAGTTCCAAGCCATTTCTTTCACTAGTTAGCCTCCTTTCTTCCTCGTTCTTCTCTTCAAGTGGAGAGAGAATGGAATAACCTCTGACTGAACTCTTTGTATCCGACCCTTCCGTCTCCTTAGATTCATTGGTCACAGAGGGCACCCATATTGCCAATCCAACTGCCCCCTGTTTACATTTATATTAAAGTTTATTTATATGAAACAAGCATGCTATGACAAGAATGATCGTAACTTGAAACGCTGCATCTAGCAGGTTGAGAATTTTAACCCTATGTAATCAGTAACCGAACAACTTACCATGAGTGGAAGCAATATTCTATAATCTTTTATCAACTCGAACAGTAGTAGGATTGAAGTCAAAGGCACTGAACAAACAGAAGCTAATGTAGCAGCCATTCCGACCTGTAATTGTCACAAAACCATAAAAACAAGAGGGGATTTTCATGAGGCGGAAGAGACTATAATTTAATGAAAAACTTACCAACGCGTATGCTTGTGGCTGGGCAACAGCGGCATTTCCTGGAATAGCTGAATTGATCAGCTCCCCGGCCAAACCGCCAAATACAGCGCCAACAGCGGCACCAATCATCAAGCTAGGAGCATACAAACCACCAACAAGGCCGGAACCTTTGCACAGAGTAGTTGCCACGACTTTTGCCGCTGCCAACTGTGCAAGAAGCCAAATACCAGGTGCTGATGCAGTTTTCCCCGTGTGCAAGATTTCGTCAACGTTTGTGAAACCCCAATAGAG
Source organism: Rubia peregrina (assembly GCA_032355705.1). Taxonomy (NCBI): domain Eukaryota; kingdom Viridiplantae; phylum Streptophyta; class Magnoliopsida; order Gentianales; family Rubiaceae; genus Rubia; species Rubia peregrina. The sequence continues at coordinate 10,101,561 of JAULKK010000011.1, read as the reverse complement.
TATTCCAGGATACCGAAGAGCTATCAATCCAGCTCCTAAACCTCCAATGGCGGGGCACACAACATCATTGACTCCAAACCTATCCTTTAGGTACTGAAAAGCTTTACTAAACCAAGCTACTAAGTTAGTAAAAGCCACACTCACGACACCACATAACATTCCCAGTATCAGGTACAAAGGCAGCTCTGAGAAGGAAACAAGAATTCATATCACATTTCAGCAATAGTCAAATTTATTTATTTATTATGTAAAGAAAAAGGCTACAGGAAATACGAACAGATGCAGAACATAATTTAAACATCACAAAATTAAGACTTTGTCAATAGGTGCAAAACAGCAACAGCCATATTATATACCAACATTTTAAAATTCTTGCTGTAGCAATTTGAACCAAATTTAGATCAAATACCAGCAGCAGATTTCAATTCATACGTGGGCACTGTGAACGCTTGTTTCTCTCCAAGCACCGCATTTGATACCGTAGATGAGATAACCGAAGCCAAAATTATCATTGCAGTTGTAAATGGAGGAGAATTTTCAGCACGATGGGGTTTCAATACAGTCTCGATAGCAAAGAAGCAACCAGCAACAGGTGCATTGAAACCTAAATACCATCATAAATAATAATCATAAATTTCAAATAACATGGAGAAAGAAAGAATGAAATTCAAGAAATATAATCCACAAAATGTAGTCAACTTTTTCTACTAAAATATAATCAAACAGCGTACTTCATCAAGTGATAAACCCATACCTGAGGAAATGCCAGCAGCCGCACCAGCAGCAACAAGAGCTAGCCTTCTTTCCCTGTTGTTCTCCATCATCACTGAGCACCCGTAAGCACACGATTTTCCAATATCAACACTTGGACCTTCAGGACCCAAGGAACCGCCAGTTCCCAAAGTAATAGCCGCCTGAATGGCTTTTACAGTAGGAAATATTCCCGCAAGCACATCGAACCCTTGTCCCTGAGAGGAATTGGATTGCTGAAACTGACCCAATATGTCAAGCAAACCATGAAGCATTCCAACAATAACTCCACCCAAGACTGGTATCAACAGTATCCGATGCCACGTATCAGCCAACCTCTGCAAACGCAGCCACGCAGCACCCTCATTTGGAGTCCCAGCCCATGCCCACTCGTGTATCACGTGCACCTAGACAGCATACCATGTACCACCCAATGTCAAGGGGCGAGAAAACACACAATCAAAAAATAATACACTTTTATGCAGCACTGAAGCTAGGGTCAGTATTGCACGGCAAGATCAGAACATGTGCAACAATATCCCATCTTCAAGTCCGTATTTGCAGAAAAAGACAAAATGTGCACATTTCCAACACAAGTCCAAACCTAACCATCATTCTGAGAAAGTTCTTCAACCTCAAATGCAAAGTAAACAGCTAAATTGAGGTAAAACCAGTAGAGATCGAGTTACAATTAGACTATTCATTAAGTCAAATTGATCTAATTTTATAGGTAAGACAAATTAACCACTGCAATATTGCTAATTTCGTCGCATCATTTATCAAAAACATCTACATTTCCTAATATCTACTCGTAACGAAGTATATTAACATATAAAACAATTTATGAGTCAACCGTGAAAAATTCAAAATGTGGAGCTCGAGCTGGTGGTTGAACAACAGATCCAGATCAAGCAGAAACTCGACCTTTACCGAACAAACTAAACAGAAATGCAGCTGGTAGACTCATTCTCATGCCTCAATATCACTACTAATCAAATTCCAAATCATGTAAAAATACACTAAAACTCAAATCAAAAGCGGAAGGTGTGATTATGAACTCACCCCACGATTAAACGCGGCAACACAAAGCCCCGTGGCGAGGCCCAGAAGGCAGCCAATGAGGAGCAGGGCCCACTCTGGTGGGGCAAAATCGCCGGGCATTTCCTCCTCCTCGCCGGCGGCGCGAACACTCTCGTTATTCCGAGCATTGCCGTAACTAACCCCGCGATCGGAAAACGAGGGAGATGGGACGGAGTCGTGGAAGTTGAGGTCTCCTCCGGCGGAGTCGAACGACCGGCGGCTGAAGCTGTTGAACCGCCGTTTGGAATTGAACCTTCGATCTAAACGGTTGAGTAGATCTTTGATGCCTTTCTTGCGAGTGTTCCGTGGTGTGGGAACGGATGGTTGGGCTTCTATGTCGTCGTCGGACGACGCCGGAGGGCTCGACCGGAGTAGTACGTCGTGATCGTTAAATTCGCCGGCCGACATGTTGTCTCCGACTCACTCTTTGGAGTGCTAAATTTGGACATTAATATATATAGTGTCTTAGTAAACTTTAATTTAATCGGATCAAATTGCACATTTACTTTTTGACATTATTTTATATTAAAGTTTTTTCACACATTTGAATTGATATACAAATAACAATATTATCATATGATATAGTTGAATTTTCACGAGTTTGTACCTATATAACTATACTATTTTTAATTTACAATTTTGTATAAATTAGAGGGTTGTATTGGCTCGTTCGAAGGAAACTAGCTCAACGAGCCAATCTCGCTCGAGGTCGAGCTCGAATTCGATCAATTTACGAACTAAGCTCGAGCAAATCACAAATAATCGAGCACGAGATCTATAAAAAAATTCAGTACTCGAATGAGCTCGATTTCAAACACGAACATAGTAAAAAAAAATCAAGCTCAAACACACCACTACTTGATTTCGGCTCGGTTACACCCCTACATTGCGTACGATGCGGAATGCTTCCACTTTGAGAACAGGGGAAAAAGGTGTACTTTAATTCTTCAGTATATGCTTCCGCCGACCTTTAATTCTTCTGAAGCGCAAGCCCACATTGCATTTCCTATACCTCTCCTATAGTTTAGCCCGAGCTCGAGCCCGAACCGTTGACCTCAATCTCCGGCAAGAAATTAACTCGGTCGGTAGATAAGATGTTTTATACTCCCTCTGTTTCTTTAACAATGTCACACTTTCTTTTTTTAGTTATTTCTTTTATATTGACACACTTTCCATTTTTGGTAAGATTCCTTCAATTCCATCCACTCATTCTACTTTTTACATTCTACATTCAATTTCATCCACTCATTTTCTTCTCCTAAATCCA
>JAULKK010000011.1:10058354-10089219 GCA_032355705.1 Rubia peregrina | reverse complement strand
GGAAGCAATAAAATGTGTCCATGGGGCTTTACCGGATTGCTATTTCCACCATAATTTAACTAAGAAGGCTTTCATTATGGTGGAAATACATCTTAATCCCTGTCCATTTTCAGCCACTGGAAAGCACATGGTTCCCCATTTTCCAAGATTTTTCCTTTTGTAAATCAGTAGAGCCCCAGAAGAATCTTGACAGTTTGCCCTTTATGAGTTTTAAAATATGTACAGTGGGTTTCATAACAGTCCAATAATGTTGAGGAAGTGAGTATAAACATGAATTAATCAGTGTTATTCTACCACCAGTAGATAACCACAAATTATTCCAATTGTTTATCTTCCTGTCAATCATTTCAATCAAAGGCTGAAAATGAATTGATTTAATCCTACTTGTGAAAATTGGGACACCGAGGTATCTGAAAGGAAAGCTACCTTTTTTCATGCCAAGAATAGTTTTTACTTGCCTAATTCGTGCAGTAGAGGCATTTTTGCTGATAAAGAAATCACTCTTATCATAGTTTATCTTTTGCCCAGAAGTGATTTCAAAAACAGCTAGAAAGGCTTTCAATCTAATGAGATTCATCTTACTAGCTTGCATAAATATAACAGTATCATCCGCATAAGTAAGATGTGAAATAGGTATAGTTTTTCTAGGTAGAGAATAATATTGCAATTTGCCATTTTCAAAGATATAAGATAAACTCCTTGTAAAAGCTTCAGAGAATAGATTAAAGAGAAAGGGAGAAAGAGGATCACCTTGTTTGATCCCTCTTGAAGCTCTGAAAAACCCAACTGGATTACCATTAACTAATACTGAGAACCATGCTTGAGAGAGATTTTTCATGATATAATACACAAATTGTCCATGAAAACCAAATCTAAGAAGAACACTATTAAGAAATGGCCAACTAACCCTATCAAAAGCTTTCCTAAGGTCCAATTTAATTATGCAATTAGGTTCCCTGTTTTTCCTATTTAAAAATCTGATCATTTCTTTTAGATAGATGACATTATCAGCAATGTCTCTATCTTTAAGAAAAGCATATTGATTAGGAGAGATTAGTTTCTGCGTCAATGGCTTCAATCTTTCCATTAGGATTTTAGAAAAAATCTTGTTTGTTACATTAGAAAGACTTATAGGCCTGTAATCATCAAAGGAGGATGGAGTATCCTTTTTTGGAATGACTGAAATCCAAGTGCTCGAGATTCCCTTTGGAATCTGAGAGTGAGACATAAAATCATTGCAGACAGCTAATAGATCATGGGAAATAATACACCAAACCTTAATAAAGAAATATGATGAGAAACCATCAGGTCCTGGACTTCCTAATTTATTTAGATTGAAAACCACAAGTTTTAACTCATCCAGTGTAACAGGTTTAAAAGTCTCTCATTATCTTCATCAGTAATCAATTTGGGAATTTGGTAAAGTAAATGAGAATAGTATACACCTTCATCAATGACTGTAGAAGATGACAGAAGACCACTGTAATAAGTTACTGCTTCCTGTTCAATTTCAGTAGGATCCTCTATCCATATACCCACAGAGTTTTTTATCTTAGTAATACTCAATCTACTCTTTTTCTGTTTAACCACATTATGGAAGTATTTGGTATCATTGTCCCCATCTTTTAACCATCTTATTTTTTATTTGAACTTCCAGAAATGTTTTTGGTCTTTAATAGCCCTAATAAGCAATGTTTTAGCTCTTTTGAGTTTGATCAGTTCAATATCTGAATGATCATGCTCAAAGGCTATTTCCTGAATTCTTAAGGCCTCCTCTTCTTGTAACACATTATTATGGACATTCTCAAAAACTTCAATATTCTATGCTTTTAAAACTTTTTTTAGCGTAAGTAGTTTAGGGGAAAAACCAAGCATACCAGTTTCAATCAGGGGAATATTCCAGTTGATTATAACCATATCAAGAAATGAGTTTCTTTTGAACCATGTGTTTATAAATCTAAAAGACCTCGGAGATGATTTCATATTACTGCCTATGTTAAGTAACATCGGGCAATGATCACCAGTTTGCTTATTTAAAATCTGAATGGAGGAGTTAGGAAAACTAGAATTCCACTGTCCAGTGCATAGACCCCTATCCAATCTTTGTATGGTAGGATGTCTCAGTCTACCATTTGACCAGGTGAAAGAGTTTCCAACAATGTTGATCTGGTCCAGTGCCATAGAATCTATGAAGAAAGAAAAATCCCTAATACTACCTAGATTAGGGGAACTTGGACCTTTATATTCATCAATGGATGCAATGGCATTAAAATCACCAATAAAAATGGTTTCAGATGAAGAAATGCTACTCAGATCTTCCATAGGTCCAGTCTACCTTTTCTTTCTCAATCCATAAACAAAAACAGCTTCCATTGAGGCATTGAGTATTTGGCTATGTATTGAAACATGAAGAAATTGTAGATTATCAGAAAGTAAAGAAACATTGAGACAATCATTCCACATAAGCCAGATTCTTTCATTATCAGCACAGAGGGAATTTTTGAATTTCAAGACATACATATATCTCAAACATTCTGTATTATGATGCATGGGTTCTATAATGCAAATAAGGTTGATCTTATGATTAATCACTAGTCTCTCTAATCTGTCCATTGAAGTGTCCATACCTCTGATGTTCCATACAAGCAATTTAATTTTCAGGTTGTGTGATGACATTAAAAACAAAATTTATGGCTTTTTGTGGTGAACCTTGTCATGATCCGATTTAGTTGAGTAAAGTAAGTCTGCAGGGTAGGACTCTTAGAACCAATCTTTTTCTTTGAAGAGGCAAGTACCTTTGTTGTGTTTACCTGAGCATGAGAGTTAAAGGAGGATGTTTGATCCTCATCCTGCACCACACCTCTACTGAAATTTTATCCTGTCCTAGGACCATGAGCTCCGGAGCTTGCAGAGTTCCCAATGTCTTGTCAATATCTTCATCTTGCAATGGAAGAAATATGTTGCGCTATTTTTCTGCTGAGAATAGAAAAAAAATTCTTGTAAAAGATATTCATCAGGGGAGAGAGACTTGCCTGTGTGGATGACTGAATCATCCTTAGCAAAAGTTACAGGCCTTGTAGTTTGAACCTCTGAGTTTGATGTTAGAGAAGCTGTTTTTTCATTGATATCGGTTGTATCAAGGATGATAATCTGACTTTTAGGGAACTGTGTCAAAGAGGCAGTACTGTCTGTAACTACTAATGGCTTCATGGCTGATGTGGGAGGGTCTGATGCCTCCGCAGCTTTATCAGTAGTCAAAGTCATAGCTTCTGAGCCATTGTGAACATCCACTATGTCAGTAGAGTCATTATTATTATGGCTTCGAGTACCAATGACTTTGGAATCTGAGCTATCATTCAGGGAGGTGTTAGTCACTTTTCTCCAGACCTGAGCAGTGATGGTTTTTTTCCTTATCCTGGAGAGAGACACCCGATGTACCACATTTTTCCATCTGTACAGCTTGATTGTGAACTTGTGTGCGTTGTGTATTCAGACCACTATTATATTGTTGGGGATTTTCAGCATTAATATCCAAATGTAACAGATTAGAAGCCTTTTCCACATGATTAGACACTGAGGTAACTAGGGCCTGATCAGCAGCTATATCAGTAGTTATAGGTGATGGTTCAGAGGTCTTTTGTGCTCTTGGTTTTTTAAGTTCTGGATGTAAGTAGATACAAAGATAGATTCCTCATGACCAATAGCTCTACAGTGGTGATAGTACTTAGGCAAATCTTCATATTCTATAGGCAGTTTGGCTACATTCTCTTCATCAATACCAACTCTAATAGTTGAATTTAGCTTTTTCCTAACATCTACCTCCACACATATTTTAATGGCAGACGGTCCTGTCAAAGTAGAGGTAGCTAGATCCATCTTAATGAAATTGCCAATTTGATTGCCCATAGTTTGAATCATAGCGGTATTATAGAAGAAGAAAGGTACCTTTCTAATGGTGACCCAGACCGGAACGATTGAAGATTCGGTGTCTGGCGAGAAATCAATAGTCCATTTTAGAACCTTCATGATCAAACCATTGAAAGCCCACTGACCTTTGAGCCAGCATCTCTGGTAATCTTCGGCCTCTTGGAATCTGATGAGGACATGCCTATAGTCAATTGATCCCAGTTGAAAGTGTCCTTTGAAACCGACGGATTTGAAGGCTTCATTCAATTGCTCCATCGAAGGCTTTCCTCTTGGGAACTTCCCAATCATCGCATTACTATAGTGTGAGGCTAGCTTCTCTGCATCTTGACGATTAACGATACACGTAATTTCACCTTTTTACTGAGTAATAGGGATAATTTCTGGGTTTGTGGGCAGAGAGGAAGATAGAGGGGGTGGTCTATTTGATAGGGCTTGAAGAAAGCTTCTCCCGGTAGCAACTCCGCCGCGTTTCAGCGGTGGCGCCGCCATAGGCCGCGGAGAAAAGAAAGCCATTTATGACCGTTGGAGTTCCTATGTAAGCGGAGAGGAATAAAAATTGGGTGAAAGTATGATGAAACTTGAACCTTAAATGACCAATGTTGAAACCAAGGTCAAACTAAATAACGTCTAGTCTTTGAAAATGAAAATAGTATTGTAACCATGGTCCACACAAATTGAATATAAGATTTCTAATTTTTTTATTTTGAAAATATACGAACCAATGATTTACAATATTAGGTTTTATTTAATTTTTGTAAGTTAGGAGTACTTACTTTGGTGTTTACTCTAAAAAATACTTAATCATTCATATTATAAAACAATAAGATAAAGTCTTGAGTAAAACTATCTTTTCATATGCATATGGAAAGACGTGGCTTAATTAGAATAATATCTAGTAATGAGTATATACTCCGCAGTACCTGCAAGTGAAACATTTGAGTTTTGGTTAGAAACATTACATATTTAGAGTAAAACATACTCTAAATATTTTAAAAGTAAAACATTATATATTTAGAGTATAATTTATGTTTTCACTCTAAATATGTTATGTTTTACTCTAAATATATAATGTTTCTAACCAAAACTAAAATATTTTAGGCACGTGAGTTTATCCAAATTGCTTATAATGCAAATTTGACCCAAATTTTAATTTGTTTAACCCACAATTTTTTGGGGGTAAAATTGCAATTGAGTCCATTGCATTTCCACATCTTAAGGAAATACCGTCTTTCAAAAGACAAACTTCAACTATAATAGAATCAAAAAATAAGTTAGGGTGAATCAAGTAAAATTTAAATTAATAATATTTTACATCAACCAGTTGAATTAAAGGTGAAAATGAATTTTCACTAGTGCAAAAATCGTCATTAACGGCTCTTTTATCTGGAAGTTATTTATTTTTCACTCGAAACCATTGTCTATTGAGGTTCCGAAGTCTAAACCCCCAATTTTTGGAACGTAATACATGTTGCACGATGGTTAAACCGTATAATTAACGATGGTTCAACACTAAAGGTGGTTATATCGTTGTCGTTCATACCGGTTATACCTATACTCTCTTTTTTAGGAAGATCATTACATATATCTTCTTATTTTCTCAATATCAATGTCGATATTTCTCAAAATATTCTCCCAAATCTCATCTATTCTCCTCCCAAATATCCTTCCAAAAATATTCTTCCAATCTCCACCCAGCAAATTTCTAAACATCCTAATCAATTCGATTTGCTAAAATTCCTTATCGGTTTCCTCTCGATTTCCTTCTCCCCAACCCAAATTTTCTTTTCTCAATTTCCTTCCCTCCCGACAGGACCTCCTTGATGTTTCGCGATGCCAAGAAGATGACTAAAAGCGTCGAAAAGTATGGATTGGTTAATTTTTATAAGGTTTGTTAAGTCTATTAGTTGTGTTCTTTGATACGTACGAATGGTGATAGTGATGTTGAGTTCTTTTGTTTTGTTTGAGTTAAATGTTCTGCGTGTTCATCGATTGATATAGGTGTGGTGGTGGTGGTTTTAAAGGTTTGAAGATCGGTCAAGATGGTTAATTGTGCTAATTGTTAAGTTACTTTGGTTAATTTAGATGTATATTTGAATTGGTGAATGCTTTTTATGAGTTTGAAGATCGATTGATATTTAAAGATCAATCTAGGTTTGAAGATCGGTCTGATAATTTGAAATGTTTTAAAATTAAATTTGATAGAGATTCCAAAGTCGCAAATGTTTCAAAACTGCCCTCTAATGGCAATTTTTTATAGACAGCTCAGCCAAGGACAGTGAGTTAAAACTTCATCTAACAACCTCTTTAACCATCATTTATACCTTGTTTGCACTAGTTTTACCTGAAGGAACAATATATTTTACTTTGGCTAAGATAACATAGTACTAGTAAAATGCAATACTTTTCAAAATTTGTTGGTTTTATCTCAAAGGAACACGTATATGCAATAGTGTGAAATGGCCATCAACGGTGCAAATGAGCAGCATTTTTGTAAAATAGCTTGGCACCGCCATCCAATATATATTTCGATACCATAACAAATTACCGCACTGAAAAAGGCAGATGGACAGTACGACGGTTAGAATTAAACTGCCATGTTATGTTTGGCAACAACTGAAGTTTAAAATTAACCGTCATTATATGAAGTTATCAAAGGAAGTTTTCAGAAACTGCCACGATATAAATCATTTTTCCAATTTGAAACATTACAAAATATTGAGTCAATTTCGTGGCTCTGTTTTAGTGATAATTATGCCCTCGGCCCGATTGTGGCTCACTAAGTGGAATTGCATTACATTCAAAATTTAAGTGTTGTGATAGTCATTGTGCAATCATAACATTATTTATTGGGTTGTTTGTAGAATTACAAATCTGCATATAAGGAAAAGGATAGTTTCTATGATCGAACAGGTTTTCTGAAGTCTTAACCTATGTCAGAATCATTTTATGTAATAAATCTGTGCTTTATTCGGTCAATGTTAGTTTTGAAATGAACATCAGATTCAAGACACGTGAATGATATGAAATTGGAACATTAAGGGCGGAAGTACACCTTGGCCATGTTTCAAATATCTTATTTTGGTACAACAATTGTAAAATTATTTCCTCGACTGTTGGAATCCATTTTTTTTTACCTTTACTTAACATGGAAACTCACAATCACGATAAACTTGATATTGAATCCATCACTTGTACATATTTGTCTTTTTTTGACCACGTTATCTACCAACACCACAATATGTAAATGTGACATTACAACCCCATCGTCAATCTCTAAATGAATAGAATGGGTTTATATATTCACAAATTTGTGGGTATGTAACAGAGATATATTTGAGGAGCACATAGGTACAATGTGACATTTCTGTATCTTCTTCCAAATCATCTCTGCTAGATAAAGAGACGTGTCCAAAATCCAGCTCCTCTTCGTCTTCACTTAAAGCAATCTTAAACCATTTTCCTTAAATGTATGTTTCTTTGTTAGCCTTTGATAATGCATAGGCTTGGCGATCCATTTGTATTAAAGGAAATGAACAATGCCTTCAACCCAAGCACATGAGGGCAGACAGGAATGAGTTTGACAAATGCTGATGGGATGGCTCCAGTCTTATCAGCCACCAAATCACATATAACAAGAAGGGTGTGACTCAAGGTACAAATTTTCCTACCAGTTCACTATTCACTTAGATACATATCTACATGGCAACAATGGCTAACCGAAGCATCGGAGCTGGCACAGCCCTGGACCTACCTGCCCGACCTCTTTTTGCCTGTCTTGAAGGTTCATGTGTATATTAGGCTGGTGTGGATTATCGCTAAGCATATTACAAGATTTGGCATTAACATTGGCGTCGTCTGTGGGGATCACATTAATTTTTAGCATCCACGCAAATTGGAGAAGACGGAGGCATGAATACCAGAGAACAAGTACAACCAGGTGACAGTAGAAAATATAACGCAAGAGGATGAATCCACACCGACGCTGACGCTGACGGGGAAGAGATATCAAATTCACACAACAGAGGAGGTTGTAAACAACTCAGAGGTCCTTCAAATGATAATGGCATCCTAGAAGAAATTGTGAGGAGGTTGAAAGAAATGGAGAACAGGAAGCCACGGTAGAGAGGACACAACTTCCACCTAACGGAGCTCTTCCCAGAGCAAGAGGGTGACTCCGAAGCACCCAGTAGAGGAGAGAAGGGGTCTCAGACAGTTGGGAGTAAAGCAAGGAGAGAGAAAAACACTACCTCTTCTATAAGAAAAGAACGAGTCAGAGCTGGAGAAACTGTGACAGATCGCGAATGGAGAGAGGGTTATGTACCACTCCCAAGGGGTAAGGAACATGTCAGGCGAAAGTCACTGCCAAAAGAAAGAGAAGAAGGCTGGAGCAAGGAGGCTAAAGGCTTTCCGTTCACCAGGCAGATACAGCTGTTTACGGTGGATCCAAAGCTGATAATATCGACGAACCTGGGGCAGTATAACGGCGAGGCTGACCCTAAAGACCACTTACACACTTTTTTCACCAACATGGCCACTTTTGCAATACTTTAAGCCATATGGTGTAAGGTGTTCACAACTACCTTGACAGTTGCGGCCAGGGTATGGTTTAGAAACCTGGAATATGGGACAATCGATGGCTTCAGTCAGTTGGAGGAGAAGATTTTCACCTACTTCATGCAGAGGAAAAAGTTCCAGGAGACAAGATCTGAGTTTCTCACCATCAGACAGAAGCCACCGGAGACACTTTCAGCGTACTGGGAGAGGTTCGACGATGAGGAAAACCATGTGGAAGAAAGTAGCAAGTAGTTCTTTATTGACACGTTCGTGATTGGTTTGAGGCACGAGTTACTGTTACGAGACTTCACCCTGGACCCACCGATAATGATTGATGAACTTATGAGGAGAATTGGAAACTTCAATAGAATGGACCTTGCTGACAAAAGGAGGAAGGAAACACAATGGGGCTATAGTCAGTAGAGGGTCGACATGGAGAGCTTGGAAGGAAAGTTGGGGCTGCTCGAGTAGGCACCCAGTAGATGCCAAGAAAGTTCAATAGGTCAAAAATGATTTTCACTCCACTGATCAAAATACCCAAGGATATTTTCGCCCAATATGCAGGAAAGGGCATCCTGGATGTACCGCCAGGATGAAGAAAGAACCTGGAAAGAGAAATAAGTCCCAGTTTTGTGAGTAACATGATGACCATGGACATGATACAAATGCATGCATTCATCTGAAACACAACATTGAGGATGCGGTGCAGAGAGGTGAGCTAGCGCATTTGGCATATAGAGCAAAGGATCATAACAAGGCCACCTACCAGAGCAAGAACAAGTATGGAGGATTTCGCAGAAAGCAAGATGGGCAGGGCAGGGCAAGGAGCCATGATAAAGAACGAGATAATGGAAATGAGGTGGCTAGGGTGGAGAAAAGTGATGAACGCCACAAGAGGCAGAGAGAGGATACTCCCAGTAAAGATGACAGAGCGGCTATAGTGATAGACATATACGCTATCATAGGCGGAAGCGCGGGAGGAATGACCAAGTCTCACTGAAAGGCATGCTGCAGGAAGACACCGCAGCCAATGCCAGATGAAAGGAATGTGGGAGTGAACTAAGCAATAACGTTTCACGATAGCGATCCAATGCCGGACAGCCCAGCTGGGGTAGATGCAGTGGTGATAACAGTCAGGGTAATAGATAAGAGGATTCACCGCACAAACGTGAACGGTGGAAGCTCTGTAGAATTCATGTACTTGCACTATTTTGAAAATCTAGATGAGAATACCATGACAAAGTTATAACGGACGAGCACCCCATTGGTGAACTTTGCAGATAGAACGGTTTGCCCGGGAGACACCGCACTCCTACCGGTGATGGTGGGAGAAGGTGAAAGAAGTAAAACTATTTACATGGAGTTTATAGTTATGAAGGAAAACAACTCATACAACCTGACACTGTTCAGACATGCATTAGCATTTCTTAAAGGCATAGTATCGACCCTGCACCTGTTGCTGAAATTCCTGACCAGGTTGGGATCCACTGTAAGGGGAGACCGGCAGAGAGCTAGAGGGTACCACGGGATTGCACTCAATAAGAGTAAATGAGAAGATGGAGGCGGGAGCTATGAGGTAAAGGTAAAGGCAAACAAAGCAAGGTCTGTCAGGTTAATCACGGACAGAAATGACCCATCAAAGCTTGGCACGAAAGTGGCTGCAGGTAGGAACCAATCTTCTGCATCAAGTGAAAAATGATCTGGTAAAGGTCCTGGAGGAGAATGGGCAAGCTTTCGCCTGGAAGCCGGAAGATATGACAGGGCTACCAAAGATATCGGTTTCCCCGAGCTGAAAGTGGATCCCTCTTACAAGATAGTTAAGTAAAAGCAGAGGATACTCTGCAGGGATAGAAATGAAACATTTAACAAGGAGGTGAGTTAGCTAGTTGGAGCATGGATCTTAGAAGAAATCCCCTTCCCAACTTGGCTGGCTAACCCGGTACTGGTGAAGAAGACTGACGGCAGCTGGAGGATGTGTGTAGATTATACGGACCTGAATGAGACCTGTCCCAAGGACTGCTACCCACTGCCAGTCATTGACTAGAAGGTAGATGCCCTTACTAACTACCCAATTAAAATTTTCCTCTATGCATACAAGGAGTCTCATCATATCCCTATGCTAGAGAGTGATGTAGAAAAACTGCTTTCATTACGGAGAAAGGGGCTTTCAGCCACCGGATGATGGCTTTCACCTTGAGGAACGCTAGAGCAACATATCAAACGGTGGTGGACAAAGTATTTCAGAAATAGATTGGAAGAAACCTGGAGGTGTATGTTGACGATATGGTGATAAAGAGCAGCTAATACGAGACTTTCGTGGAAGATGTCAGGGAGACCATGATGCAATTCGGGGAGACCGGAATAAAGCCCCAACTAAGTACCAGTTTGGAGTGGGAGCATGGATGTTCATAGAACACATGGTGTCGAACGAGGGTCTGCATGCAAACCCCAAAAAGATATAGGCAATACTAGAAATGAAATTGCGGAACACGGTGAAAGAGGTGCAGAGCCTTAATGGGAAGTTGGCTGCTATGAATCGTTTCTTGTCACGAGCGGCCCAAAAGTGCTTCCATTCTTCAAAACACTAAAGGGGTGTGAGAATAAGAAAGAAATGGTCCAATGGGAAGAACTGCATGAGAAGGCATTTGAAGAGCTAAAGACACACCTGAAGGACATTTCGACTCTAACTAGTACAAGGAAGGGAGAAACCATATATTTGTATGTGGTAGCAAACAATGAGGCAGTCAATGGAGCACTTGTTGAAGAAGAGAACAAAGTTCAGCGACCATTGTACTTTGTAAGTCAAGCCCTGCAAGGTCCAGAGTGAAGATACACGAATCAGGAGAAGCTGGCATTAGCTCTGGTCCACACAGCAAGGAGGTTGAGATAGTATTTCTAAGCGCACCCTGTGGTGGTTTTGACGAATCAGCCACTCAAAGAAATACTGACCAAATCGAAAAGTCTGAAAAAATTGATGAAGTGGGTAGTGGAGCTGGGGGATAGTTCCATAGAATATGCCCCGAGAAAGGTGATAAAGAAAAAGGTAATGGCAGATTTTATAGCGGAGGTGCCAAAGGAGAAAAAGATGAAAGAAGCGGTGGAAGAAGAATCCCAGCCTACATGCCAAGATGAGAGGGTAGGTACAGATGTGTGGAAGTTGTGTGTAGACGGAGCCTCCAAAGTGCAGGGAGTAGGTGTTTGCCTGGAAATATCAGACCCGGAAGGTGTGGAATCAACTTACTCCATACGCTTCAAATTCCTAGCCTCCAATAATGAAGTAGAATATGAGGTGCTAATCGCAGGCATGGAGATAGGCAGGAAGCTGGGAGCAAAGAAGTTGCAGGCCCACGGGGACTCAAAGCTGGTAACTAACCTATATAATGACCATATGCTGCCAAAGAACTAGCAATGATGAAGTACATGTATAAAGTCAGAAGCTTGGCAGCTGAGTTTGAAGAGTTTGACATCACTAGGGTCTCAAGGTCGCAGAACACGAGAGCGGACGCATTGAGCAAGGTGGGTTCCTCAACTCATGCACACTTAACCAAAACTGTACTGGTAGATGAGCTGGCATATAGGTGCACGGATGCAAGACAGGTAGTGGTGATACAGGGGTCAACGTCCTACTGGATGACACCCATTCACAATTACCTATAACACGAGGAACTTCCGACAGATGACAAGGATGCAAGGATGATAAAAAGAAAAGCTTTACCAGTATGCTGTAAGAAATGAATTATTGTACAAGAGAGTTTATAATGAACCATGGATCAGATGTGTAGAACCAGATACGACAGAAACATTCCTTAGGGAGATTCATGAAGGAATTTGTGGCAGTCATCAAGACGATGCGAACAGTAAGTGTTGGGTACTACTGGCCAACCATGAGAGCAGATTTAGAAAAAATGGCCAGCATAAGATCACCCAAACCTTTCAGTAGAGCGAATGAACAACATAAGATCACCCAAACCTTTCGTAAAATAGGGGGTTGAAATTGTAGGAGCATTCTAGGAGGCAGTGGGAAGAAAGAGGTTTTCGTTGGTAGCGACAGACTACTTCACTAAATGGGTGGAAGCAGAAGCTTTAGCAAGCATACGAGGTAAAAGAATCACAACATTTGCTTGGAAAAGCATAGTGTGCAAGCTTAGCATCCCACAAGTGATAGTGAGCGACAACGGAAAACAATTCGCCCATGAACCTTTCAGGTCGTGGTGTGCGGGTTTGAACATAAGATAGCAGTTCACCTCCGTAGCTTACCCGCAGGGAAACATGCAAACAAAGGTGACAAACATGACAATAATTTAGGGACTGAAAAGGAGGTTAGGACAAACCAAAGGATAATGGGAAGAAGAATTAGTGAGTATGCTATGGACATACATGACTACGCCAAGGACCGCCACAGGGGAATCGCCATACAGGTTGTGTTTCGGGACCGAGGCGATCATTCCTCCAGAAATAGCAGTGCCCAGCAGGACAGTAGCTGAACCAATGAGTTAGGAAGAGAATGAGGAAGCTGTCAGGGAAAACTTGGATGAGCTGGATGAGCTCAGTGAAAAAGTGGCACTGAAAGAAGCGGCGTACAAGTCTTGGATGGAACAACATTATAATAGCAAGGTGCGGGTAAGATCTTTGAAAGTGAGGGACTTAGAGCTAAGAAAGAATGAAGCAAATCGAGCCCAGGGTCAGAAAAAGCTAGACGAAGAATGGGAGGGCCCGTAAAAGGTGACTGAGGTGTTGGGGGAAAGGAGCATACAAATTGGAGACGATGAACAGAAGGCCAATTCCCCGGACCTAGAATATAGCTAACCTGAAAAGGTACTACTCTTAAGTGATTATAGATTTATGCATGCATGATAGCTGCTATCGGACTATTTGATAGGACGGTCAAGTGAGATGGGGTTCTTGAAAGGATCAAACCTCTTGAAAGCCCATAAAAGGGTATGATCCTGAAGAAATTCCAACCTGCACCCCTATTCATTTTTTGTATATCGCTTGTTTCTTTAGGAATGACAAGTGCAGGGATGGAAATGAACCTCCGGCCATAACCAGTGCCAGAGAAAAATGAGCTTGATCCAGGCTAAAGTTACAGCGCTGACCCCAACAGCTAGCGCAATTGCAAGGCGAATGTCAAAAAGTCAGAGGAAATGAACCTCCATCCACAACCAGTGCTAGAGAAAAATGAGTTCGATCCAGGCTAAAGTTGCAGCGCTGGCCTCAATAGCCAGCACAATTGCAGGTCAGATCTCGAAAACACAGAGGAACTGAATCTCCGACCATAACCAATGCCGAAGGAAAATGAGCTTGATCCAGGCTAAAGTTGTAGTGCTGGCCTCAACAGCCAGTGCAATTGCAGGCAGAATCTCAAAAAGGTAAAGTAAATGAACCTCCGGCCACGATGAGCGCTCGAGGAAAAAGAACCTGACCCAGGCTAAAGTTGCAGCGCTGGGCCCAACAGCCAGCGTAATTGCAGGCCGGATCTCGAAAAGACAAAGGATATTAACCTCCCACCACAATCAGTGCTGGAGATAAATGAGCCTAAACCAGGCTAAAGTTGCAGCGCTGGCCCAAACAGCCAGTACAATCGAAGGCTGGATCTCAAAGAAGGCAAGGGAAGGAACCCTCGGGCATGGCGAGCGCCAGAGGAAAAAGAACCTGATTCAGGCTAAAGTGGTGGCGCTTTGCCGCAATAGCCAGCACAAATGCAGGCTGAATCTTAAAAGGACAAGCAAATCCAAGATAAATTAGTGAACGAAGTAAATTAATAATGACTGATGGAACAAGTGGAATAATGGTTGCGAAGAAAGGAAAAATAACACATCCCAGAAAAATGGAAATAAATTATATTGTTTCATCCTCAATAGGGGAACATACAAATGGGAAGAAAAAGAAAAGATTCTTCAGAGCTTCTTCACGCCATTCTCATTCTTAGCCTCCTCAATGGCCATGACGCTAACCCCCTCGGCTCTGTCAACCTCCCCGATGCTACCAGTAGCTTGAGTGACCTCCCGGTAGGAACTCCTGCATTTTTGACATGTTGATGAGTCTCGCTGGTAGAGTGTGCATCAGCTTCAAGCAAACATCTTCTTCCGCTTCCACAGAAACCCTTTCTCGATTCCTACACACAAACACAATAGAATTCAACATTCTAAAGATAAAAGTCTATGGTTCATAAGAAATGGTGTATGAACCAATACATGCCCATGTAAATGCCTAGGTCTCCGAAGTTCTAGCCCTTTTTGCACTTCTAGTCACTGCCCCAGAATCAACTTCACCTTGTATTTGTTTGTATTTGCATCTAATTTGTGTAGTTTCAAGTCAAGCCATTTTTATCGTAGTATTCAAGGCCCAATGAGCGGTCTATAGGTACAACACAATGCTCTTTGATCATCCTAGTGACCAAACACCCTTAAAAAATTCCTTATTTGCTGTGCCGACATCTTTGTTCATGAAGAACAATATTATGAACCCAAGATTCAACAATTTATTCTCCATAATGTAATAAAAAATTATAAGGTTTCCAATGGTGGGATCACACACATCCCCTTCCAATGGAACCACATTTATGGAAACCCACTCAAAAACCAACCGTTGCTCCGCTGTCAACACCGGCAAATCATATTTTTTCGGTTGCTCAACCCTGTAACTCTGTTCCTAAAATACTTATGCCCTATTTCTATGAGACACGGTGGTTAGGAGTCTGTCTTAGCTAGCCAAGATTGTTGATAGAAAATATCATAAGGGTTATCTGTAGTGAGGCGTAAAAAACTAGGGTCAATCCAGGGAATACAAAATTGATCGCAAATTTACTAACTGTCACAGTAATTCCATTAACCTTGGTTACCCTACCATTGTCACGGAATTTTCTCAAATTTTCATTAAATTGTATTACTTCACCGGTGTGGGTTAGATTATCCATCGTGATTAGGTTATGCAAATAATGAAGTAGTAAATAATCCAATATGTATTCGAAATGTAAATCAAATACAAAATTGAGGTTCAACACCCTGGTTGCAGTATATTTTCAGGCATACCCATTGAACATACTGCTCCTCTGCTGCTTTGTTGAATGATTCCTGACTGACTGTGGACATAAAATGACGCTTGTGGACCCTTTGTCTTCTGGTATACCGTGTAATAGCCCATTTCTTTATTTTGATTATTTCCTTTGGTTCCTTCAATGGTAGATTGACCGTTGTATCGAGAACACTGTATGTAGATAGTGAAAGATTAGTTGGCTTGATTTTCCTCTCGTTTTACCCATCCTAGATGAATATGAACTCGAGCAAAGATTTAATTTAAATTAATAAAAGGATAATTGGATCGGCTGTATTTTAGGTTTTGGTTACGGGACTTGAAAGGATAAAGCATTTTATACGGGATGGTTCAGAAATCGAGGGCATTTCCAGGAGATGGTGTGGTATCCACAACGACATATTTCAATTTCAGAATCATTGTTGAAATGAAAAAAGGCTATTTTCCCTGACCATTTTCAGTTGCAACTCTCCAATCGGTATCGTAACTATGTCTAATGGAGTTTAAAATAGAATCAAACAAAGTTTTGATTTTGGAACATTTAATTAACTGATACATTAATTGAGGTTAGAAGGCAGTTCAACCGCCTTCTTTCACAAAGTGACTTCATTTATAACAACTACCACTCAACTCTTGCAAAAAACATAAAATCTACCCACTTCTCTAATTCCTTGTTTTCTTGCATGCTGTCATTCTCCAAAAAAAAAATCCCCATCCACCCTCATAGATTTATAATCCGGACTCAGCAACGGAAGATGGTGACATCCATTAGCTACCTTTTTATTTTCTTCTGCACAATCCACGACCAAAAAAATCAGCCAGTTTGAAATCCTCACACCACCACTTTTGCCTCATCTCCACCGCGTGTGTCAGTCCCATCTCTGCCGCTGCTGTCAAATATATCGGTATCTCATTCTCTAACATATCTCTTTGTGATGGAATCATTGTCCGAAGCGGTGGGACTAGGTGTTCGAGCCTTGGAAAGGGCGACTGAAGGTTGTCGAAAGACCAGGGGCCTAGATGGAATTTATCGATCTATAGGTTTCCATGGACCTGATAAGACAAGGGTAGTTTCACTTATTAACTTTTGTTCATGCATGTTTCATGTTTGTTTTGGTTTTTGTTATAAGTAGTTGTGGATGGTTGATTACTAATAATGTGTGTTATATATTTCATTAAATATGGTATACAACACAAACATAAGTCATAATCACATATTGGTTTTTTAGGATTCACCTGCAAATATTCGGTTGCTTTTGAATCACCGTTGTCTGAAAACAGCTTTGAAGGTGGAAAATTCAACACTTTAGAATCCAGAAACATTCATCCACATGATGTGGTGATTAGGGAGGCTGCCTAAAATTGGTAATCTCTTCCTTTTGTTAGTATGTTTTCAATCATTCCCCATGCTGTGAGTTGTTGTGGATAATTTTGTGGTTTTCTTTGCAAGCATGAAGTTGTTTGAGATGTCTTTATTTTGTGGTTCTATGCGGTACAATGTTCTCTTCCCATTGGCGTTAAGTACTGGAGGGGTTATTGTTTTCCTAAACAATAATCATCTATGGCTTTAGGTAGACATTCCTCTCACTTATCAATACATTCGTCGAGTAACTATTTACTAGTTTAGATTCATGAAATTCAATTAAGTCAAACCTTACAAACTAGTTAAAATGAAGGTATATCATAAAAACCTTTATTAAAATTAGTGTATCGAAGTCCCAAAAGTCCTTTCACATTTAGTTACATTTGCTTTGTCTACTTTAATACATAAAGCATTTCTATCTATTCAAATTAAATTACATTTGCTTGGCCTTCTTTGATAAATTAAAACCTTACTATGTATTTCTCATTTTTTTTCCTTATAATTAACTGTCTTACAAGTTGTACGTTGCTTTCAAATTAACATATGTTGGTCTACTGAATGCGGATATGAGCTGCATTTATGAAAACATGTATATTACTGATAACCATAGTTTCGAACAATGCTTCCGATTACTAATGTTAACTAGAAATGGAAGCATAAGTAGAGTCGATCTTTATTCTGAATTTAGAACTCAATCATTATTCAAATTAATAAATAACAACAATTATTCTGAAATGCCGTCCATTCAACGAAATCAGAAAACACACATCGAAATCCAATCTCGTTCTCGCAACCTTTTCAATTTCTGAACCAAGTTCCAAAATCGTAACTTATCCTAATATAATAGTGATGCTAGAATCAAAACTATATACCGATATTGAAACTCGAACCGGCTGATATGAATGACAGTTACAAGACATCCTCTATACATTCCGTAAACAAAAATTTTGACTCCGGAAGTATGTTTCACGCACGACGATTTTCATTGTTTCCATAATGGAAACATTACATGGCAGTTTAATTAAAGGGAAAATACATCATTTGAAATACCGTGCATATAAATTACGATGATAGTGGAACCGCCGTGAAACGAGGGGGTAGGATTCACGGTGGTGTCATGGACGGCAGTTTCTAATCGTTGTCCTAATACTTCTTTCACCACCTTAATAAGCCCTTTCCTACTCCAATAATAATACTCCCTATGTCCCAATTCAAACTGCAATTTAACTATTCATTTAGTCAAAACTTCTTAACTTTATTGAATAGGTGTATACCCATAAATATTGTTGAGTGACACCTTATTAGATTCGTTATGACATATATTTTCAGAATATCAACTTTTTACAAGTTTTAATTATCATTAATAAAATATATTAAGCTTCAAACATTATTTGAGTTAACTGATGAAAGTCAAAACATACAGCTTGAATTGGGCCGGAGGGAGTACGAAAATGAAAAGCAAGGAGATAAATGTTCGGCAAAGAGGATTTTAGGATGGAGTGAGGATGGTCAACAAATGGATGGTTGTGATTTATTTTGGGATCGTCGAACGGCCTGGATTGGTTTGGGGACGCACTCGACCAGTGCTTTGACTTTTGCGCCACATACACGTAATCTACACAAGAAAATAAACAATGGTGTAGCAACCTACACATTATTTGTCATCCAACCAAAGATAAATAATGATGAAAACTGTTTATTTATTTAAGTTTATAAAAAAAATAGTTCATCTCTTGAAAGACGATCTTTCTATACATCATGAAAAAATTAAAGTTTAAAGTGTAAATTAAAATAAATAAAAATAAAAATTTTGGGTTACATAAATCGGGTTATAAACTTTATAACTACTACATGTTGCATAATAAAATTTTAATTTTGCAACTAAATATTTTTACCTTTTATTATCTAATTAAACTCCGTCTTTCCACAAGTTATGGAAAGATATTCTTTCCCACAACTTTGCCTAAAAAGGATTATGAATAAAAATAGGTTATGCAAAATAAACTTTTTTTAACACTTTACCAAACACTAAAAATTATTATGATCAAAACAACTTATAATCTCTGCCAAACAGAGACTATATTATGGTAAAGCATGGACGTATTTTCCGCATCATTCCAACAATAATTTTATATTTATTTTAAAACATGTCACATTTTTGTTACTTTCACAAATTAATTTCTAACTGTTAGTAATTATTCTTAACATGTATCATAAAAATATATATTTTAAAATGAATTCAGCAACGTTGTAACTTGTAAATGTCAAATTACGAGAATTTTCCTTTTTGGAAATGTGTAAACATTTCATCCTCAATATAAAATAAGAGCACATATCCCCAAAAAAAAGGAGCACTCACCACCTAAAAACATTCCCAACGCTATTTTAGTCAATCTCTTTGTGCTGCTGAGTGCTAACTTCTTTAAAATAACCTCTCCCAAATTAAAATTAAGTGCAATGGGGAACTAAAATTAACTAAATTGAACATTAACAGTTATGTCAATATTTTATGATATTAGAATTAACTTAACTAAAATGAACGAAACTGAAATAGAGTTAAATTGAAAAAAGACACATTCTAATACTAATAATTTTCTAAGATAAACCTCTTAACTCTTAAGAGAGCTAGTTTGATTTTATCGCTCGGTAATATACAATGAAAATAGTTAGCATGTTGACTAAAACGTAAAGCATTTGCTGTTTTATTTAGATTTTATGCTAATGTCAGCACAGTGAAAAAAAGTCGAAAATAACTAATCTCGTTTCACCGCTAGTGAAAATTTATGCGCGTGTCATCATTTAACAAAAACTTAAAAAAAAATCTTTATTATAATGTAAAAGGCTCAGAATTTTACCAATAATAAAAAATGTTAGTTAATCTAAATTATAGCAAACAATTCTTATTATAACTCATCTAAATGAAAGGCCAAAGAAAATTAGCCCCTTTCACTGATAGTGAAAACTACACATGCCATCTAATTTATACAAATTAAAACAAACAACCCCTTAATATTATTCGCTCTTAAAGAAAAAGAGGAGCGCAAAGACTCACACATTATCTAGGTATATGTACCAAATCAATGCAATGCAGTACAAACAAGTGTTACTTGAAACTTCACACTCTTTTATTGACTTTATAAAACTACAATTAATCATAATTTTTAATTAATGTATCATCATAAAAGATATTTATTAAATTTGATGTAATATTTATTTTTAAACATCAATATCTATGCACCATCAACATATATTTTAAAGGTTATTAATGGTCAAATATAACGTATTTCTTCTATCCCAGTTGTACATTTTACTATTTGACAACATTTCTCATCAAACTTTGGTCGCATATTTAAATAGA
This sequence comes from Rubia peregrina, assembly GCA_032355705.1. Lineage (NCBI taxonomy): Eukaryota > Viridiplantae > Streptophyta > Magnoliopsida > Gentianales > Rubiaceae > Rubia > Rubia peregrina. Next base: position 10,068,985 of record JAULKK010000011.1, on the reverse strand, counting down.
TATAAATATCAATATTATTGTAAGTGATATTTGTTGGATTCATTAAATAAGTAATTTTTCAAATAATATCAATTTTTTATTTATCGTTATTATGTGTAGTTAAACATATTATCAATACAACGTAATATTTCTTGAACAACATGAAAAATATTTCAGTAGTACGAAGTCATTAAAGAATAAAGTGTATTTATGCCCCCGAGTCCCTGTTTAGCGCACATATATCTCTTAGATTTTTGAAAGTGCACACACACCCTAGATCCTTGTTTAGCGCACTTATGCCTCTTAATTTTTTAAATACTGGTCTCTGACGGTGGAAATACATATGTACTTTCGAGAAACTGAGAAGGATGTATGTGCACAATCTCTATACTATGTACACATCAATGGTAACCGTGGTAGTACCATACATAGAGTATGGTAGTACTAGAAGTTCCCAAAACTGGTTCATTGCACTGCATTTGCTCAACTTGATCCTCATTATAATCATCAACTTGCGTGGACCCAAATTCATGCATCCCTGTCTCCATCCTTCTCTTAATCCTCTGTTTTTAATGCCCTTTTATCTTTTTTCCACTCCATAACAAAGCAAAGAAAGTGGACAAAAGGGCACTAGAAGAAGAGCACGAAACATATACTCCTTCGTCGACCAAACGGTTAAGTGTCTGGTTAAATACTTCTGATTATAGGCTCGAGTTTTGACAGCTACAATATGAAAATATTCGTTTGTAGGAGGATTTTCCGTGGACAACATGAATTGACCAGCAGGAGTTGACTCTTGAATGCCAGACTTACTTCCTCCTCATCTTGTGGTGTCGGAATGACAAAACTTGAGGGCGAGAGATTTCGACTTTTACTCTAATGACTTTTTAGTAAAAACTATTACATTTTCTTCTATGATAAAAACTAAATCATTATCATTCATGTAACCTTACTCTTCACATTCATTTTTCTCCACACAATTCAAGTTACATAAAAAACATTCTTCCTCTAGTTTTCTAACATTGATTCTTAACAAAATGACATATTTTTTTTATGAAAAGTAAAATTAGTGATGAAAATTATACTGATAGAGCAAAAAGTGAATTGAATGAATGAAAATAACCTGAACTTTAGAGAGAAAAATAAAAGAAAGTGACCAATGTTAGAGAGGAGCATAGATAGGTAGGAGGGAGAGGGAAGGAGTACCTAAATATACCATGCATCTACTCGTATTACATTCTCGATGCATCTTTTATGATTCTTATTTATTATTATATCAAACAAAAACATCCTCAATAATATTTTTAATAGATAGCTCAATTTTTTTGATCAAGTAGAACAGAAGAGAAAATATATTTTAAAAAAAGGACAATAAGGAAAAAGAACCTGATGCCACAGCCCCCCTTTTGATGTGTGAGTGGTGGTTCTCTCTTTTCTTTTCTTATAATATTAAAATCTGTTGTCCCTCACAATAAAAATTAAAACCCTCCATTAAATAAAATAATTTTTTCCTTTTCTTGAGGTAAGGGCAAGTGCAATGGAGGATTCTTAATATTAAGAAATCCCTATAAAATCTCCAAACTCTCAGTGGGATACTCTAGAGGGGACTCTTATTTCTTAATAAGAGTCTCCTCTAGAGGCTCTTGGCAAGAGTCAGGCCAAGAGGCAACTGCCTCCGACACGGCCAGGAGGGAGTACACTCCATTATAATTTTTTCCTCTCAAAAATATGAAAAATTAATTTCAAAATATGCAAAATTTGTAGAAAAAAACAATAATTTTGTTCTAAAATCTCTTATTATTTATTTTAAACTTTTTTCAACAAAAAAATATTCTTGGAACTAAAAAAGAAATTTAATTATTTTTCTACAACGACATGCGAATTAAGAAAAGAACCAAAAAATAATTATTTCACAATTTTAAAAAAACGAAATTCAATTTAAATATTATAATATATTCTTAAATTTGACATTCGACTTATTTTGGGTGGATAAATTAATTTTATTAAATATTAATGGTAAAATTAATGAGTAGGATGAAGAAAATTAAGTGGGGTCCATGAATAATGTTGAATGGACTCTTAACACTGTGGTAAAAAAATGTGAAAAAGGAAGAGAGATTAAGAAAAATAATATATAAAATTGATACAGGAGACTCTACCATTACCCTTGCCCTCATTATAGTAGTATTATTTACTCTACATTGCATCTGTTTGTTTTCTTGCTCATTTATTCTCTCCACATTTTCATTTCTTTTCTCTCTTTCTCTCACTAAAAAATCAACCCACCTCCAAAAGAAAAGCTTTCTTGTCTCCCTCTCCCTCTTGCCGAGGTAACCATCTTCTTCAATGGAGGATGTTCTTGGATTTCTCTTATCTGTTTGCTGCTTTTCACCTCCTTTTTAAGCTCTGTTTTCTGGTAAAAAGCCAAGGTTTTGAGTTTTTTAGATCCATTTTTGCTTCTTTGAAGTTTTTGGTTTTATCCAGAAGTTGAAGATTCTGGATTCTGGGTTTGGCTTATGAAGTGATTTTCTGTTTGCTTTATTTTTTTGGGGGTTTTTTGAGTGTTTTTGGTGGGTGTGAAAGTTTGATTAAAAAAAATAAAGTTTCCTGTAATTTTATGGTGAGTTTACCTTGATTTTCTCAGCTGAGTAAAGCAAGCAAAAATGGATTGATTTTTTCTTGTTTTAAAACTAAAAAAGGACCTTGAAGTCTCTTCTTCTTCTTCTTCTTCTTCTTCTTCTTCTCCTTCTCCTTCTCCTTCTCCTTCTCCCACTTCTGGTTTTCTTGGTTTTACACTAGATTTAACAAGATTTTTTACTGTTCATTGGACCCTCAAAGGTTTGATTTTGATTTTGTGGGTTTTTGCTGATTTTTTGTGTCAGATAGATTTGGAAGGTTTTACAGTCTTTTATTCACTCAAATGGGGTTGCTTTCATTTTCTGGAATCTCTTTAGCTTCTTCCATTTTCATCCACCTTTTTTTCAACTCTCCCATTTACAGTGAGCGATCTTGATTTAAATCCCCCAGATTCGAGTTCTAACACCAAAAAAGCACTAATCTTTGGTTTTAATTTGTGTTCTTTCTCACATAAAATAACGTTCTGGGAAACATTCCTTCACTTCCAGCTCACATAAAATAACACCTTTAAGCCTCTTTCTTGTGGTGATTTGCAGGTGTTTGATCTGGTGTTTGCACTGTTTAAGGATCAATTTGAGGCCTCCTTAGGCTACTGTTATGCTGAAGGCTAAGAGTTTGAAGATAAGGCTAAGTAGTAATTCTTGTGACTGTTTGCAAAACAGCGCAAGAAGCCTATCAGCAGATGTTATCCATTGATAATGAAAACCCTCCTTCAGAAATCCCTCAGCTGAACAACAGTAGTTGTATTGATGATGATGATGGTGATAAGCTTCTTCTTGTAGATCTGTTCTCATCGGAAAGATTCTCCATAAGGTAAGAACAAGAGGGGAAAATGGAAGATAATGTTTTCTGGGATTTGTTTGCTCATCTCAGATCTATTTCTGAACAGTGATTTTCCCATCTTTCCATGAGTTGTCTGTTCTTGACTGAGGAAGTAGTGGAACCTTTTGATTTTGATGTTTTTTTTTAATGTTTGAGAGTTTATCTTTAGGTAGATTTGTGCCCACTAATTTATCTTGTTAATCTATTCTGTAAATTTTGATCTACTTGTTTATTTTCCTCTTTAAGCTCATCATCCCATATGTGATATGCCTGTTTATGTCACAACTTGATACTATTCCAGTTTCCTTATCATGGTAATTTTTTCTTATCTTTCCTCATTCATTTCCCTATCTGAGAAATGATCTTTCTTGATGTGTGGTTTCTTTCCAGTGTTGGGTCTTTTTGGGTTGTTGATTTGTTCACGTTACTGACATATGATATAAACGTGTAGCAAGTTCACACCTTTGCCTTTTCTTTGATCTGACTATTTCTTGTGTTTTTGGGGCCTCTGTTGCTGTAGGGATTATGCTTTCAGCTCCAGGAGCAAAGGTATAGAGAATAACTGGCCATTTTCTGGAAAAAACCTTCAGTTTTGTCTCAAGAATGGATTGAAAACCGTGTTGCCCCCATTTGAGTCGTCTGAAGCTGTTAAGAAAACAGCTCTTGGTGATATTGTGAGTGAGAAAGGTTTCAAGTTGGCTGAAGCTGTTGAAAAACCAACTCTTGTTACTGTTGTGAGTGAGAAAGGGGAAGAAGATTTGGCTGCACGAAATCAGGACAATCATGGCGCGTTTGTGGATTCTGATGGTGTTAAATGTAATAGTAACCCCCCAATCGTAGTCGAAGGAGGTAAAGAGTCTACCTGTTCTGAGATTGATTCATTTCCAACCAAGAAATCCCCGGAGTTTGAAGCTGATATCTTGCCAGAAAGATCAGTGGCAAAACCGAAACCCACTGCTAACCGGACTACTCAAGCCCCGGTTAAGAAACACAGGCTCGTTGTGAAAGTGGGGAGCTCGGCGAATCTGAGCTCAAAGGAAGATAATCCAGTCAACAGTTTTATGGTTTCCGAAGCAATGGCTTCCAAGGTTTGCCCGGTTTGCAAAACTTTCTCATCCTCGTCTAATACCACCTTGAATGCTCACATTGATCAGTGCCTTTCTGGGGAGTCCACGACGAAATGGTCTTCACCTTCAAGTTCTAAGGTGATGGTTAGGCATAAGATAAAGCCGAGGAAGATAAAATCCATGGTTGAGATTTATGAGACTGCGCTGCATTGTACATTGGAGGAGCTTGATCGTAGAAACGGTTCTAACTGGGCCGGAAACCCCAACCTCCCTGCTCAAGGTACTGAGCGTGCCGTTGCAGCTGAGCAGAAGAAACAAGGGAGTTGTTCATCTCCTCGTGCTAATCTTGAGGATATTCCCGATAAAGGGGATGTTTACATCGATGCCACTGGCACCAAGGTTCGAATTTTATCCAAGTATAGAGATCAGTCGTCTCCTTCGCCTAAGAAGCTTGTGAGTCCCGAAAAAGTAAGTAAATTTCTGGTGTCCAAGAAAAAGAAGTTGATTCAGCTGCAGAAGCGACATGATAAGCTCATGAAGCATGGAAGAAAGAAATTTTCTCCTCGGCCTCATCGCACTTTCTCGGAGGTAATTTCACTTTGTTTTTCTCATTTCCATAATATGTCTACATTTCTTAAGCTTTGTCCTAATCTGGTGTGTGCAGATTTAGTATCATATTTTTAACATGGTATATATGCAATATGTTTATATAATTTGAATGGAACAAGTGGAAATCGATGTCTATATTCTGATATTCTAATCCATTTTTTTAATGTTGGATGTTATCTCTTTAAGATGCTGGGTGTTTCACCCATAATTCTTTTTAAAAGGTTAATGCATGTGATTTAGCTATAATGAACCACGAGATTTTATACGAGCTTATGCACGTGCTTACAGACTGATGATGATCAAGATAAAAACTTTTCTGGAGGAGAAAGTTTTGAGAAGGAGCCACGTGTGACCAGGCATTTCCGACCCCTAAATGAGCCAAAATTCAGTAGGCAAGAGATGATCCGTGGGTGGGGTGGTTCGAAGCGTACTGAGATCAAGAGAAAGAGCAGTGGTAGGGAAGATGTTCAGCTTTCGGGAGTTGAAAATAATAGGCTCTCTCGTGGTAGACGACCTGCACTCACTGGTGAAACATCGTTCTCTTCCCCTGGGATCAGCAAGCGAACTGATAAGCCATCATCTTATGAGCTCCATGAAAAAATGGAGTTTCCAGTAAGGAAGAGATTGAGACATGCTTCAGTTGATGGAGAGAGATCATCACGGGCTGTTCTTGGAGTTCCAAGCTTGAACGGGAAGGAATTGAGGAAGGAGAAACGGCCTAATCAAGAGGACCGTGTATCTCAGATGTCCAAGAGGAAGGTTCAAATGTATGGTGGTCAGGTCAAAAAGGTTGATCATCCTGTTAGTTATCCAAAAGCTTCTTCTGGTCGTAATTTGCACACGACTAAAGATAGGATGTCATCTGGCCCTGGTTCCAAATCGAACTTTAAGAGGAAATTGTCAGCCTTTAAGAAGTCTGGAGTGGAATTCTCGTCTGAATCAAATGAAAACGAGTATGATCATGAGAGAATGGTGAGGATTTCTGACAAGGTATCTTTTGCTAGAACTCGGGCTTTAAAAACCAGGAGTGGAGGAGAAAGCATGATCTCTAGAGAAGAGGGACTGAGGGAACTGAAATCTATGTCGTATCTTCATGATTCTGAGGATCAAGGTGGTTCTTTTATGCTCGATAGTAGTGTTTCTGGAGGTAGATCTGATGATGACGACGATGATGACGATGAATCTTCTCAGAAGAACATCAGTACTAGTGAGGAGGAGGACTTAGACGCGGAGCATATGCAATTCCAACAGCCGGATAGTTCTTCTGATGGTCACTCTGACATGGAAAGGTTTTCTGAAGTACTCAAAGAAACACTGCATATCGAAAATCAAGATCCAATTTTGAACAATGGGCAACCACAGGAGATGTTTTCTGGTACTGAAGTTGTCCCCGAGAACTTGAATGTTACTGTCACTGAACTGGGATCCAATGGTATGAATGGAAACTACTTCGAACAGGTTGATCCGATACCTATCCCAGGTCCCCCGGGGTCATTTCTCCCCAGCCCCGGGCACATGATCTCAGAAGATCTTGCAGGACATTCATCCTTGACCTCAAGTAGGATCCAATCATCAGATGATCGACACGAGCTGGTGGATCACTCATCAGATTCTCCTGTTTCCGCACTCTCAACAATCTCCAACCCTACTTTGGTGAGATCAGATTCAAAGTTACTAGCTGGTAATGGTAATTCCTTGCAAGCTTTGGACGGCGCAGAAAGGACTGTTCTTGATAAGCTGAAGATCAATGTAGCCATCGATGAACAGGTACCTTTTAGACTCAATGATCAACCTTGCTGTTGCTCGTGTAAAGAGGGAAGCGTTTCTTTAAACTATCAAGAATCACAGCTTTTGCGAAGGCGTTCTGTGCCTTCAGAGGTGATGCTGCCTTCTAGGTTAGACAGTTTCAAGTCGGAAATGTCATCCGTGACTAGCGCCCGTTGTTCTGAAGATGATGTTGGCACTAAATCACCCGCTGGATATGTTCCTAACAGCCCATCTACTCCCAATCCGGTGCTCAGGCTCATGGGGAAGGACCTGATTGTGAACAATGAGGAAACCGTTGTGTCCTCACAGATCAGAAATCCCCTTTCCCTTGCCAATTATCACATGTTTTCGCAGACTCCTCAGTGGCCATCACAATCAGATGTTTCTCTGGGTCAAGGATACACTCGGGCACCTCAAACGCCAGCTCTTGCATCCCCCAGGATCATTCCTACTCGAGTTTTGGGTGGTAGCGTGGCCGGATCCTTGATGCATCAGATGGGGGCTTCTTCCGTCAATCCTAACCCCGGCTGGAGGAACACTGTGAATCCTCGAGACATCATTGTGATCGATGATGCTCCTGAAAACGAGCCTCGTGGAATGATGCAGCCGGTAGTACCTATGTCATCGGCTTCAGTTTCAGGTTCTCGTCGTGGAAGCAACGTCTATGGTGCATACCGTGGATTGCCGGTGGATGGACCGAGTTTCTGGATGCCCTCCGGCAATGTAGGAAATGGCGCGAACGGAAATCCTCCCCCGGGTAAGTGGAACTGGCCCCTGGAAGGCTCAACCATGAACCCGAACCCGAATCTCAAACCTAAGTTCCATAGCTACTCCAACTTCAAGTGATCTGAAGCTGATCTTGATGAAGACTGTGAGAGATGATATATGGTGGTCAAAACTTTGGTAGGTTTTTGAAGATAGTGCAAGAAAAACAATATGAATAATGAGTTAAACTGAGAAAACCTGATCGTGCGTTGTGGTGTTTTATTGCATGTATGAGAAGGGTTTTAACTTTTATATCGCATGCAAAATGCTGAATTTGCTACATATTTTTATGGGTAAAATGGTGCTATTAATCTAAATATAAGAGTGAAATTGTGTGTAATATGTCATGAATAACGTTTTTTTCCCAATATAAATGAGTAAAACGGTGTTCAACATTTCGTGTAGAAAATTGTACGCCGTAACGAGGAAAATGAATGAGCATGCATGCATATTCTGGAATTGTAGATGCTGTTGCTAGTGTATTATTGCATGTAAGAAGAGAAAAGGAAAGAAATATTCTTTCTTTGGTTTGTTTTTTTGGCCCTACTCGTATCAAAATGGGATTTTTTTTCCACCCTAAAGAAACATTCAAAAGGGACCATACAACAATTGTGATGCATAACATAGCTAATTTGGTTCCGGTTTATAATCAAAATTCACAGTTTGTTATATTTTTTCAAATGTTTTCGTTAAAGATATGCACATTTTCATATAGGTCTAAAGAAGAAGACGCGTGTTAGCAAAAATATAGTACACTTTAAATTAAAATGGTACGGAAATAGTACTTTCAGTTGAGAAACATATATGAGACATAACCAGTGACGGAATCATATTTGAGGGGGTTGAAATATACCGACGAACAACAAACCATCTTCTTTCCCAAAATTCTGAGAAGTATATGGGCTGAGCAAAAACTTTCAGGTGAAACTTTTTAGGAAAGTAAAAATTCCCGCAACTGTCGGAGCTAACCCAGAGCAGCCATAGACTCGACCCCTTTAATTCCGTTACTCGTCATAACGAAAAAAGGATGAATATAAAATATGGTATCAACATGTAAATTTTAATTGAAAGTGAATACTAGTTTGTACATTTGTCCCATCTTTTGTTTGTTAGCTAATTTTGCAAAATAAAGTGTACTCAATGTTAATGATTGACTCTTTCTCAAACTTTCTTTTGTTAAATGATATTGGACGTTTTCTAGCATTGTGCAATGATATTTTCTTTTCGTCTTAGGAGAAAAATGGTGATAATTATCACGTACAAATTTCTAAAACTAATGTGCATGGAGAGAATATACATTGCTAGGTTTTGGAGCATGAAATGTAGCCGTTACAAAATGTAATAACGTGAAGAGTGCATGTTAGTGTTAGGTACGGACGGACCCCGTGTGAGTGGTCAAAGGACTTGACAAAAAGTATGAGTAGCCGCGTGTGAGAGAAGATATAGTATTTCATTCATTCTTTATAACTATTACACATGGTTCTAAAAATTGCTAGGCGGGAAGGGCACTGTCTAGCGCCTAGCCGATTAATCGGGGATTAATCGGTCTAGGCGAATTTGTATTATTTTATTATTTATATAATTAATTAAAATAATAATACGAAAAAATTTAAAAATAAGAAATTTAATATATAAATAATACAATAATACAATTTAAAGCAATTTACGGATATGACATTGAACAAATGGGTTTCAAAAGGCTTCTTTTAAGTTAATATTTTAAGTTAAGTTTTGACCCGCATTCGGTTTATTTGGTTCAAACCTAATTCAAATCGAAAACCGAATTTCAAATTCGGTTCGGGTAGGCCTAGGCGGGATTATGCGGGGATTAGTCGGGCCTAGGCGGCCCAACGCCTAATCGGACCGCCTAGGCCCTATGCGCGGTGGACAGGCACCGCCTAGCGTCTAGGCGGGGATTAATCGGGCCTAGGCAGGGCCGTTTAGAACACTGGTCTTAAGTTCTTCATCATGAAGTTGATCTATCAAAGCATTCAATGTCGCATCTCTTAGCTTCATTCTTGATCTAGTCATAGGACCAACCATGTCACTTTGAGGATCCCGAACATAACTCTTGAATGTTTGATCAAGTAGCGGAATGTATTCATTTATGGTTGTAGTCGTATTGGCATCTCCATCATTCCCTCTGTGGCCGAAAGGTTTCGCCCTCGAAACTAAATCGTCTTCAAAGGTAAATGGAGAGAAATCAGCAACATTCAAAGTGGTACTAACACCATAATCGCCTGGTTGATCAATCTTGTAAGCATTATCATTCACAAGCTCCAACACTTTAAAAGGACCATCACCACGAGGACTTAGTTTAGATTTCTGAGCATTCGGAAACCTCTCCTTCTGCAAATGCAACCAAACTCAATCACCCTCCTTGAATTGTACAAATCGGTGACCCTGATTGGCTAGATCAGCATTTTGAGCATTCGTCCTTTCAATCTTCAATCGCACCTTCTCATGCAATCGCTTCACAAAATCAACCTTATTTTCTCCATTTTTAAGGGGAAAGTGTTATTTGGTCATATTTCTGCCTAAATTGCGGTTGACTGTTGAAGTCAATGGCTTCCAGGGTTATATTGACGCATATATCATAAAATTAGGATTATTTTGGCACTTTCTGATTTTGCAAGGTTATATTAGCACTTTCAACCTAAAGTCGGGGTCATTTAGGCACTTGACTCAAATAACTTTTACTGCATATTTAGAGAAACTGAGGTAAGAGAACTTTTTACCTTGATTTTCAACAAATTTTCTAAAAATCATAATAAATGGGAGAAGTTAAAAGTGTATTTTCTTGTACTAACTATATCATAACATGGCATCGAGTTGTTCATTATTCTCCCAACTATTTTTTTGTTAGGAATATATATGGGGACTCAAAACCTTGTAAATCTTGAATGGCATTTTTTTCAGTCCTGATCTCTTGAAAAACATGTTTCATTAAGAATTTTCTACTTGATGCATTTTACGAATCATATG
>JAULKK010000011.1:10035968-10058254 GCA_032355705.1 Rubia peregrina | reverse complement strand
GATTTACTAGGTTTAATTATTTTTAAATCTAGTAGTTCCTTAATTTGCTTACCAAATTCTTCTCTATCCTGAGGACTGTATTGCATTGGTTTAACCTTTACAATTGTCTTTGGATTTATTAACTTAATGCTGGCTGTCATCCAATATTTTGACTTATTAGGGTCTATTGGGTTTTCAGAACATACCAAATCAAGGAGTTTTTCTATTTTAGAAAACTTTTCATTTGTTATTACAAAAAGTTTTTGATCTCTAATATAACTCCCCCTCCTTAAAAGAGAAGCAATTTTATTAGGACTTATATTAATAACTTCAGTTTTAGGTAGTTTAGATTTCTTTTTCATGGAATCTAAATATCCTGAAACTCCTACCCTGCGAGCTATTCTTATTTTTCCTATGTGAACTGGGATTTTATTTAAGGTGAAAATTATTCGATCAGTGTATTGAACAAATGGTTGATACAGCTGACAGAAATTATTTCCTATAATAAAGTCTATTCCTGACTCTTGCTGATAAACAGTTGGAATATGAAATATTTCTCCTGCTATCAATATGTTAAGATTTTTACAAACTTTAGAAATTATAATTTTCGTTCCGTCTGCAATTTTTACCTGTATAGGTTTTTCAGTGTTAACCCAATGTTCTTTGGGTATAACATTTTTGCTAGCCACACACATACTTGCACCTGTGTCTACATAGCAATGTAACTCAATTTGTTTATATCCAGAAAATTTTAATTTTCCTTTTATATAAATTGAATTTGGATTGGTAATGTTAACCATTTTAAGCTTATGGTTTTATCCTTTTTAATTCTTTACATGGTATGCAAAGTTTGTGGGTTGTTTTCAAAGTTTTGAAAATTATGGGGATGAAATAAATAGAAGGAGATTCTCTTTTTTCCATCCTGCATCCATTTTTTGGTCTTCACCCTATTTGCGTCCAGTTTTAATTATACTACCCCATAACTAGAAAGCACTCGCTGCTACCACACACACTTTGACAGTTTACAGTGATTCCTTATTTCCTTTCCTGGCAAAAACCATAGCCACGTAACAACCCCGCGCAAAGTAGCAAAACCCAACTACCAAGTCCTAACGTGCGCCAACAACCCTGCCGTCTTCGTCACCACTTGCTCTTGCTAGTTGCTTCCTTCCTACTCTCCTTTCTGCACTAGAGAACTGTAACGTAGAACAGCACGCATCAGAATAATCCTTCCTTAAAGTCTCCGAATTCTCGAATAAATCAGTAATACTAGATACACTGCAGAGTTTCTGGTCGGAAGTCATGGCGGCGTCTTTGCACGCTTCTTTAAAACCAAGCATTACTCCCTTCCTGAGTCCGCAATCGCAGTACTCAGCTTCTAGATGGAGCCTTTTCTGCTCGGAGCTCAGCTCTGCGCGGATGGGGAAGTTGAGATCAAGGAGATTGAACACAGGGTTTAGGATTTCTTGCCGTAGCTCTAAAGAGCCCCGGAACCAAAGCAATGGTAAATTCTTTCATTTCTCTTTCTCTTGAAGTAAGTTCTGTTCTTATGGAGTTTCTGTTTCTAGATATGGTTTATTGTTTTGTGGATTGAAGCTATGATGTTTTGTTGGCTCCGATACCACGATAGAATGGTGGTGGTGTATATACAGCTGAGTACAAAGGGCATACAAAGAATACAGTTCACATCATACAAAGATTTAGAAAGATATATTCTAACTTCCTCATATATCATATTGTTTAGTTTTACGAGTTTGAAATTTATTTCTTGAAAATGTTGTGGTTTGGTGTCTGTTTGAGAGCCCTTTGCTGTCTTTGAAGCTGTATGCCTTATTAGGACATGGTTTGAATGATGGAAATTTGTGTTGTTATCAGGGGATGAGCCTCCGGAATCGTTGTTTATGAAGGAGTTAAAGAAGCGGGGTATGAATCCCACTTCCCTACTCGAGGAAAGTAAGAAAAGCGGCAATGCGGGTGAAGAGACAAAGTATAGGGAGGAGGATGGGGGATTTTCTCAGAGAAATGCGGTTTCTACGGATGCTGAAACAAAGTTGAAGAATCAGCTGGAGGAATCTAGAGCACTTAATAGTGAAGGCTTTGAGGTTGGCTTGGTTTATTTTACCTTTCTAACATACCGGATTCATGGGAACAAGTTTAAATTGTCTCCCGTGTGTGTTTTGATGCTGAAGCAGCTGTCGATTACTGTTCTTATTGCATTTGTGTGCGGAGAAATGATGCGTGATCTTGAATATGTTTCTTTACAGGGTCTGATCCCACGGGCAAGACTTTTGATTACCCTTGGAGGAACTTTCTTTCTTGCATTTTGGCCATTGATCCTTGTTACTGTTGCCTTCTTTTCCGGCCTCTACCTGGTGAGTTTCACTTCTCAATCTGTTAGCTTCGTGTCTAGCTCTGTATACACCTCACCGTGTGTTTGTCAGGAATGATGGAACATAGGCCTCCTAGGTACTCTAAGAACGTAGTTTAATGTTTACCTTCTTATGTGTAACATTTCTTTTAATGTTGTGATGCCAATTACCATGAACCTCATAGCATTGTTAGTTGGGAGAAGAGGACTGGACTACATTTTTTGTTCCGGTCTCATTTCTCTACCACATAATGTGAACTATTGCATTTGCATTTCAAAGTAGAACGAAGGGATGGATTGCAAAAAAGGAGTAGGACCTCTTGACCTAATTTTCGTAGTACAAAGTGATTTTTTTTCTTCGAAGTGGTGATTAGACCAACCTTTTAACTTCTCTACTGACCCCGAGTGTGAGCCTTTTCTCTGTGCTTCTACATGTGTATTATTCACTTGAATGGCTCCTCTGTTTAACTTTAATTTGATGGATGCAGTACCTTGGCTCGAGTTTCATCCATGATGGTACGGACACCCGTAACCCTCCGCCCGATTACATAGATCCCTATCAGCTTCTCGAGCAAGAAAGGATATCAGAAACAGCACCTTCACTGTATTGAAGGACGATATGGATGGCCCGGTGCAGATCAGCCTTTGGATGCACATATATAGGTTTTTCTGCTGTTTATGCCCTTTAACCTGGCTTTATTCCTTCCTTGTAAAGATGTTATGCTCCATGTTCCACTCCTTGTATGAACTTTCAATGAAATTTGAAGTGCTCTTTTAGCATAAATCAAGGGGCTTGTAGTTTCTCTATTGCTTCATAGTTGATGAAATTGTGGCACCTTATTCCAATCTAATTCCCTAATTAATCACTCTGAATTATGCATGAAAAGCTGCTGCTGCTGCGTAGTAATATTGACACATAAATCTATTAAATGGTTATACTCCCTCCGTCCCAGACCAAACTTCCATTTTACTGTTTGGCCAGTCAACAGTGTCAAACTTTGACCGCGTATTTGAATAGATATATAAATAATAATATTATCATATTTGACGGCGATGGATTCGTCATAACAAGTAGTTTATGAAAAGTAACTTTTTATTTGTTGATATTATACGTAGTTAAACATATTAACGGTCAAACAAGTTTTTTGAAGACTGTGTCAAAAGATTCCCTGCAGCTTGGTCTGGGACAGAGGGAGTATAATATTTCATTCTTTCTTTCTAAAGGTTGTTTGCCAGCCTTGGGCGTCCATACCAGCCGACACCACAATCATCGTATGGTAGGTAAGTCACGGTAGCCCAACACCAGGATCCATGGGCGGGATCGTACTCGGTGAGCACAAGGGAGTCCCGGCTAGCGAGAACTCCCCACACTGCCTCTGCCGAGCCTCGACCCCGGGATCTCTCCCAATTGAACCCATTCTTTCTTTCTAACTATTACACCATATGTCTCACTCGAATCAGTACACGTTTTAGTCATTTTTCTCAGTATACGTTTAACCACAATTAGCATGTAGGCATCGATATTATCATGTGAGATATTGTTAGATTTCCTGCATCATGTGTTTTTTGTATGTTACATTTTAATACTTCCTTATCCCAGCATAAAATGCACACTTACTATTTGACATTCAACACAGTCAAACTTTGACAATATATTTGAATAGATATATAAACAATAATATAGTCGTATGTGATATTATTGGATTCATCGTAACAAAGTAGTTTCTAAATATGAAAATTTATTTGTCGTTATTACACTAGTTAAACATATTAACGATCAAATATTTGTCTTGAAAATCGTGGAAAAAAAATGTGCAGCTTATGCTGGGACGGAGAGAGTACATGGTTAGCATGCGTAACTAAAGTTATTGGTGGTCAAATGTGATATGAGAAAGTTGACTAAAAAGTGTAGATTTAGATGGGATGGAGGGAGTATAGTTTTTCATTCTAGCGATGATTAATCAACACTCTCTATAACAAAGATGTTCAAAAAATAAAATCATTTCAACGATCAAGAGTTGTAAAAAAAATTATCAATATTTTGATAGTGATTATCTAGTATTGTGGGATCGTATCGGTTGTTCCCATTGTTGATTTTCTAAACTGCGGGTGCATTTGTTGGTGGTGCAGTCAGTGGCGGATGCAGTATAGGGACAAAGGTTGCAATTGCCATCCAAACAAAAGAAATTAAAAAAAATTATACACTAAAATTTAATATTTATCATTTTGCCCCACCACTTTAAAAAAATACAGTTAGTACCTAAGAAATTTATTTATTTTCAAATAAATCCCACAATACATACCTCTTTGTCAAAAAAAATTTCCATTAATTCATAGTTATATTTTCTTTAAGTATTATTAGTTATCTTGTATGCAATGAAGTGCAAAAAAATAGGTATAATTTGCTCCCTCCTCTTCAAATCCTGGATCCGGTTCTGGGCACAGTGTTGTGATTTCTCAATCTCCGGAAATGCTCGATGAAAGTATGATTATGAGAGTTCGTTAGAAGTGTGTTCCCAGTAATACGTTCCTAATGAGGTTGTGTGTTATCAGGAGGACGTCTCTGACTGAAAAAATAAAATAAAAAAGAGGGAAGCTGAAGAAGACAGAAGAGGGAGATAAATAGTGGGCGTTGAATTAGCACCACCATTTTTATCTTTTTCTTTACAGCATGTGATGGTGACATGATACCACCGCTAGCTCTCCACTTACTTACCCTAGCTACCTTCATTATTTTATCATTTAGGCCGCACTTCCTTTTCTTTTTCCTATTTTGGCTTTGATCATTTTTACTATTTATGAAGAACAAACAATTGATCCATTTGGATTTACTTAAGTGTAATTTAACTCTAAATTCTAAATATTCTTTTGTAAAGCATGAAAAGAAAATGTCACTGCTACTATTACATTTACAAAACATTCATTGTAAAGTATCATACTTCTTGCATGAATTTAATACTAATTGTATTATTAGCCGGTGATCGAGTTTTCGATATTATATAAAAAAGAAAGTATAATTAGGGGAAATGACATATAATCAACCAATTACATGCATAAATTCCACTCTACTAATTGAACTAAACTAATAGACACAATCATTTGAATCTATTGGAACCAATTGAAGGCTGAAACTTCATTCATTTAATTAGCTGAGAATGCTCTCCAAAGAACACTCAAGTGTTGCACCATCAATGAACTAAACCACCACCGAAATCAAAATCACATGACTGCAATTTCATTAACCACTTGCAATCTTGAAAACTACAGTGGAAACAATGTGACTTGAACCCGAACCTCTTCATTAGAGAAAGTGCAGTTTAACCACTGAACCAAAGGCCCAATTCACTCATAAGTTTAGTTTTAGGATCGGGAGGTGAATAGAAGCAGAGTGAAGATCCTTATCCTCAAATATTTTCAACTTGGCAGTTTGTAGATTCCTATTTGCAATGTTTAGTGAATTGTTGGTTGCAATTTTAACACAAAAATAGGTTCCATTTAATAGAATATAACTTGACATTATAAAGTTATATCATTTCCACAATTTTGCCTTAGACCTCTTTGATCAAAGTTGTAAATATTTTTGAGGAATTCTTGAAGCTTGAAATTGGTGCATATGGAGTAGTTTATAAAAAATACTCCCTCTCCTTATTGTAATGTATAATTAGTCAAATGAATTAACTAATGCATGTTAGCCAGCACAGCCCTCTCCATTAGGTAGTGACTCATAAGTATTTATTTACATTTTCAAATTTCAATATTTCAAAACATTGGAGTTGGTTTTCAATTTTTGATGATGGAATGTGTATGGTGGAGTTTGCTTGAAAAAAAAGCTAAGTATAGAGACTTCAATTATAATAATAAATATAAGGACTGGGTGCTGCAAAGTGGGCCTAGTGGGACACCATTTGTCCCTAATTTCTTTCTTTTTCCCCCACCCCCTTAATTTGGTTAAATTGTCACATCGACCATGGACCTTCATTCCACAATCACACAATTGTAACAAACATTAGCATAAGCAAACATATAAGGTAACAGTAGCCACACCAAATACTAGAGGTGACAATTCGGTTCGGGTTTGGATGGGTGCGTTGATGTTTGAGAAATCTTATCTTTAACACAACCTTTTTTTATTGTATGATCATTCAGATCGACTTATTTAATCTATCTATCAATTTAACCTTAATGTTAACTCGTTAATTTTATTAGTTGATAGGTTACATTGGATGAGCTGTGTGATTTCAGGTTAATTTGGATTGGCGGGTTAACATTCCTCAATCGTGACCAATGGCATGAGAGGGTGAGTGAGTCCGTCGGCCAAGAAGGAGGTAGCATGTAGTGTGTCAGCGACTAGAGCATTGACAAGCGATTGGAGTTCCAGCACCACGAGTAACAAAGAGAGGAGAAGACAGGCCACTGCATTCTTTTTTGTTTTTGTCCTAAAGTAATGTTGACAAAAATTAACCACGTGCTCTTAATATGGCCTTCCATTCCCATTCTATTTTGAAATTTCTCGAATTCTTCCCCACTCTAAACAGATTTACGTTATTGAATCCTTTCGCACGTCTCTATCGTATATCAACGATTCTTGTTGGCCCCTAATTTTTGCCACCTTCCTTAGAATCCCTTCTTGCATATCGATCTGGTTCAATCCCTTCAACTATGTAAGTTAATCAAGTTGAAATGCTTAGTCCATCAATTCATCTAATCTCAATTTGTAACTCACTATTTTTCAGAATTATCAAATCAAATAAATGATTAGGGTTGAAAATTGCTACCCCTACCAAACATCATCAACATTCAACACTCATCATGATGTGTGGTTGAAGAAGAAGAGCATATTTGTGGAACTAACTCCTCAACCTAATGGCCTCTTCTTAACCAAGCCTTCTTAACTTTAATGCATGTACTTGTTTATATATTCATTATTCAATAATAGTTTGGTCAAAAAGTTACCATTCTATAATTCTAGTTAATTACTCTGGCTTGAGTCAAAGTCAGTGAAGATAGATTAGAAAAAAAATATAGCACTGCGCATTTAATCGGTCAAAAAATAAAATAGAAAGAATTTATATTAATTATTATAACTTGGTCAAAGCTATTTATTTACTTTAATTATTCAAATTTCATTCAAGGAAAAACAACGTCAAGGGTTTTGGTCAAAGACTCAAAATTTCCGCCGCTCCCTCTAGTAAAAAAAACCATGATCTCTCCGCGGCCGCCGGCCAACACCGCTAACGACGTCACTTACACCACCATTCCGATCTCCGGTACCGACGTCATCACCCGGTCGATACAGAACCTCTCCACCGCCTTATCCCGCTGCCGCCCTTGGCCGGAGTTCTTCTCCGCCGCAGCTGTCAACCTCCCGTCCTCCCTCCCCTCCGCCTTTCGCCGCCTCGGAGTGAACTCCAAATACTTCTTCGTCAACTACGCTGCCGTCGCCTCCGTGTGCGGCGGCGCGTCGCTCCTTAGCTCCCCCGCCGCGCTGATCGCGGCGGCGATCGTTTTCGCGGCTTGGCTGGTGCTCTTTTTCTGCAGGGAAGATCCGATGGTTGTGATGGGCCGAAATGTTGATGAATGGGCCGTGACACTGGGCCTCATGTTGGGATCGGGAGCGGTATTTTGGGCCATGGGAGGAAAAGTTTTAACGAATTTACTGATTGGGTTTTCGATTGGGCTTTTGATCTCGGCGTGTCACGGAGTGTTTAGGAAAACGGAAGGGCTTTATCTGGATGAAAACGACAGCGTTTTTAGTGGGTTGGTTTCTGCATCTCCAAATGGTGCAGTTTTTTGAGTTTCGATTTTTTAAATACCATATTTGAGGATAGACTAGAGTAAATTTGACTAGTCAACCCTAATTTGTATAGTGTTTTCTTTGTTAATGGATTGGATTTGATTTTTCACTTTTTTTTGTTGGTGAGATTTTTTTCCCTTGTTTGATTGTACTTTTGGTTTTTTATTATTGTAGCAGTGACTTTTTTATTTAAAAAATCCAATGTTATTTTTCACCTTTTGGACTCTCCACACGTTCACGCACAAGATAATGTCAAAAGCGTCCGAACAATTAGACATCCAACCGGTAATCACATAAAAGAAAGATAGGCATGGGCGAAGATAACACAACCAAGAATAATAGATTCGAAACCCTCGGTAAAATGCGCGCATGTAGTAGCACAGTAGAAAAATTACATTTGATAGTTCAGGAATTAGGACTGACTTATTCAGTGACTAGATTATAGAGGAGACAACATAAGACTAAGCAACAACTGATGAGTGCTTCATTATGACACAAAAAACAGACAAAAAGGATTCATATTTTACTCCTCATTCTAACTAACTTAGCTAATGTCTTTTGAGCAGCTAAAGTTTGAGCATGGTTGTGCCCTAACATGACAGTCCTAATGCTAATACAAGTCCTACAAAGCTCTTCTCCACTATCAAACAACCCTCCTCTAAGCATCAACCTTGCCCTTGTCTCAAGCAAGGTAGCCCTTAACAAGGTCACCTCTTTCCACACATATTCATCCACTTTCTGGCTGTTCTGAAGCCTCTGCTTCCAGCAGAAAGAGCCATGGCACCAGTCTTGAATCTGAGACACGAACGATTTCTCGACTTCTTCGAGAACATTGGTGCAAACCTTGAGGAGTTCTAAGCCAGAATTGCACATTGAGTAAGTGGAGAATGCTCTTAGCCCTAATGGGAGGGCTGTTTTCTTGATGTAAAGGACCATCTCCATTGGTTTCAGCTGGACGAGAGGCGGTTCGGATTTGAACCCGAAAACTATGAATGCAGATGCCCATTGATGGTCCAAACTGAAGAAAGTTTCTCCATTTCTCCTAACTCCTTGAACTGATGCATTTGCAGCCAAGATTGCATCTTTACTGGTCTTTGAGAACATCTGAGTGATGGGGTGGAACTGAATCCAACACCCCGGTTGAATATTCGATTTTCGCGCGAATCCCATTCGCACCAGAAGAAGCGCCGATTCCTCTTCACTGCTCCATCCTTGGCTAGCTAAACAGCATCCAAATGCGACTTTGAGGCAAGTTTTCCACTTTCTCAACCGGTTCTCGAAAGCTGGCATGCTGTTAGCCGATGCAGCTAGTAAACTCGACGAAATCGGGGATGTGGAGAACCAAGCCCCAATCTGAAGCATTCTCAAAGCAAGAAGATTTCTTGAATCTGCTAACTGTTGCAACATAGAGAAGCCAAATTCCATCACTGTCATCAGAAAGGGATTGGCTATACAAAACTGCTGATCTGAACTGCTCAAGTCTTGTTCTTGTTCCCCTACTTGGATTTGATTCACGGCTTCAAACAATGCAGATGGAGTGATTTCAAGTTCGGAGAGTAATGCACCGATTAGGCAAAGTCCAAAGCTTGATCTTTTCAACTTCTCGTCGAATTTCCCAAGATACTCCATTTCTGATGGTGGATATTCCTTCTTCTGTCTTCCTTTCATCAGTAGCATTGCGTCGGAAAGTGGCAATGGCTGAAGCTGCATCAGGTCAAAGCTCATTACTCGTGAAAGACGGGTAGTGATTATAACATGGCTGCCGCCTGTGTTTGAAGGGATCAAATCATGCAAATCTTTGCCTTCCCACCATTCTTTTTCTGAGTCCAGATTGTCGATTATGATCAAATAAGGCATGTCCCGAAACAGCTCCTTTCTGACCCTCTTGAAGGCTTCGGTTTCCTGTTCCTCGAATCCCCGAATCCTCCCCCTTTCCTTCTCTGGATCAGCACTCACATCCAACCCGAGGTGGCGAGAAATGCTCAGTATGTTCTGCCTGAAATGGCGCGATTCACCACCAATCCAAAACACCTTCTTGTATCTTTGATGGTTTCTGTAAGCGAATTCTAGAGCAAGTTCTGTCTTCCCAATCCCCGGTGATCCACTGATGCATACAATGCTACTTCCACAGCACCTATACTTCCCACTTCTTGACTTCTTGTACTTGGATTTCTTCACCGAGTTTCTTCCAACGGCTGGTGGCGGTTCAATCCAACTCTCTAAATTGGGCTCTTTGCAGTTGCCAACCTCTAAATTTATGAACTTTCCAACTCTATTTGGATCAAACTCACTTTCATCGTCTGGAAGACCATCAGATTGTTGCCCTGGTGTTCCTCTGATAGGACCATCTTGCTCGAAATTGTCCCCAAAACCGAAGAATGCAGACTCAATTTCCACCATTTCTTTCTCCCTCCCCAAAAAACACCTGTTCCTTGAAAATGGCAGCTCTTCAAACCCTTCCATTTCATTCCCAACAACACTTTTCCTCCCAAGTTTCCCCCTCAAAATCCCGGAAGCTTTTGCGACACAGCTTCTCCAATTACCTTCCTTTCCCTCCAACCTGAACTCATTAGACTTCATTAGCCCATCCAGAGCTTGCTTACATTCCTTGTTATCAGCGTGGCGATTGAATATTGCCACAGCCTCATTAATATCTATATCGAACAGAAGAGGGATCAAGTTCTTTTTCTGAGCAAAGAACCTTATTTCCTCCAAACTCATATGATTCAGAAGACTATGCCTAGTAAGCACCACAACACCGAATGACACCGAACAAATAACCCGGTCAGCAATCTCATGGCTCTGGTTTTCAGCATAACTAGCCCTATCTGCAACAAAGCAAGCAATGCCCTGAAGCTCCAGCTCTGACTTGAGCCACTTACAGAACCTAATCAAGTTTGGATTTTGACCATGGAATCCAATGTAGACATCACAACTCCTGAGCTTCACATTGGAGGCAGGTGAAACCGAGCTCTTCGCGAAGGAAATTCGCGGAACAGGAAATGAAAACGAAACTCTAGGACCATTATCAGGACCCGGAACCGGAACACAGGTCACAATCTTGACCTTTGCATTAGTGGGATCACTGGAAAAATCACATCTCTCTAGAGGGTTAGTGTAGGAAGAGCTAGGGATATCATCTGACTGGGAACCACTATATGATCTTGGAGGTGAAGGAAGGGTAAGAGTAGTGGCAGGAGTGGGATCTTCTGAGGGTGAAGAACTAGGATTCCCAGCTAAAATGGTGGCCCTAGGGGAAATATAAGGTGATTGCAAAGCTGAAACAAATGCTGATGAAGCTGGAGAGATTAGGGAAGGGGAGTTATATGGGGACAATGAATCAGATTTCTTGCAAGAATTTGCTATTTTGATGGTGAGGGATGAGGTATCAAGAAAAGGGATTTCTTTTGGAGGTTCCATATCCATATCTGAGAGACAAACAACACATGAAGTAGAGGAAAAACAGGAGCTTTCAAACCCTCAAAGAAAAGCTGAAAGAAAGGCTAAAACAAACTGGGATTTGCATATGAAATCAAAAACACTGAAAGGTGGCTTCTTGCACTGAGTAATAGTGACAGGTGCTATTCAATGTGGGCCTGAAACTGAGAAGGGTTTCAGAAGATTAATGCAACAGTACAAGTTCTTGTGCAGAGCAGAAATTTACATGTGAACTAATGAACTATCATCATCTTCTTCTTACAGTGTGGGCCATTATACCAAGTCAACTTACAGATGAAATCAAGAAGAAACTAAGCCATTTGAAACCAAGAAACCTGATTTTCTCCCTTCATTACAGCAAACAAACAAAAGGGATTGTGTCTTTTTTACCTGTTGAGGCTGAGGAAAAGGAGAAAAGGGACAAGCTTTCTTCTTCTTGTTCTTCTTCTTCTTCTCTGTATAGCTTGTAATAATGGGAATCTATGTATGAACTGGATCTCTAAAGTTTTGAATATAAAATATGGTTTGGGTGCTCCAAGAGAAGCTGCAGGGAGTAATTAACAATGGAGTTTAAATTACTCTTAAACTAATCCCTTTTTGTTTTCTTCTGCTGCAAAGTTTACTCAGTTCAAATCAAACTCCATAAGCACTATCAAAACACAAAAACAAAATAGAATCTTTAGGTGCATTGGGAGAGAGGAAATGATAAGCTCAAAACCCTCAATAAATGGAGTTTTTGTTCTCTATATTTGTGTACCCTCAAGTCTGACAAACAACATTTTTGCTATGGGGAATTGGACCAAGACTGGTCCAACTGGGGCAATCAGAGAGCATTGTTTCATCCTGAAAGGGCAAAGGAAAGGAGAAAATGGTGAAATTTGAAAATCAGGTATGGGAGCAAAAAATGGGGGTTTGGCACCCCACCTGACACTTCTCCACATGGTTGCTTGCTTACATTTACATTTCAACTAGGCTTCAGTATCTAACATTTCAGTATTTCACTATTTTGAACATTAAGTCAGGCTGAAGAAAATTGAGCCAAAAACTGAACAAATGAAATGAGTAAACAGAATTGAAAAAATCTTGTCAAGAAATAATGTTGTTATTAAATAATAATCTTTAATAGAAAAGAGTGACAATATTAGAATATTATAGAACAATATCATCCTACTATATGTGTTAGGATAAAAGCGTAATCAAGCAACTACATATTCAAAGGCTTACACCTTATCTTTTGGATTAAAATTTTATTAAAGTTGAAAGTGTGGACATAATTTGTTGGTGACATTGTTGACACAATTAAAAAAAGCAGTAACAAACTTTTAAAATAGTTTAAGATAGAATGTGCGACAAAATTTCATCTTTCATGAAAAGTCATGTTTTTTAATTCTGAAGGTTTTTAAGAGTGATATACTTTTCTTTTATATAAGATTTTTTTTCCAGTTTTATTCACTAATTTCATTTTTTAAATTTCTCATTCTTCTCTAATTTTATCCATATAAATTCAAGTGCCATTTCAAATATTCCTAGAAAAACAAACGGAGTACAGAATGCATAAAGATAATAGCTTTATGAACCATCTGTACGTAGTTTAGGATTTTATTGGAATAGTGGCAATGTTTGATGTACAAAATGAATAAAGATCATAACTTTATGGAGCAACCAAATGTAATGTAGTGAATTGAAGAACAAGTCTGTGTACAATACAAAATGCTAGTAATACCCAGCTTTCAAGAATTTTGAATATTAGTTCATTTTTTTATGACGATTGCCCAGTGTCAAGAATTGTGAATATTAGACCAATTTTTTGATGAGGACTACCCACTGCCATGGGACCGTGTCGGTGGTCCTCGTAGTGGTTTCCCAACTTGCAGATGGTCGATAATGGTGAGATCGTGGTGGTTCCAGTTTTTGTGGCAGCAGTTCGTTGGTGGTACAATGTTTTAGTGTTCTCAGAAAGGCGTCCCTAGCTGTCAAATGGATGAAGTTTGATACTCCATTGAGTTTCAACAGATTTAATGGAGGTGTCTCCTAATTAGATCATAGATTAGGATGTTAATATATAATTTGATTGCATGTATGTAATATATATTTTTTTAAATGCTAGTAATGCCTTCGTTTTGTTAGGTTTACATTTATAGTTTTACATGTTTAAATTTAGGTGAATGAAATAAATATATGAAAATGAGTTTAGAAGAAAAAAAAAGGAATTAGTGAAATTAAAAAAATTTATTAAAAAGAAAAATGTGCAAAATCCATAAAAAAAATGTAACAAAAAATGTGTCAAATTCAATGATATTGCAGAAATAAGTGAGTGAAAATGGAGGGTGAGCTGGGCTCCAGCAGTGCAAGGTATGGGAAAGGGAAACAGAAGGAAGAACCATCATTTCATTTGTATATTCTTGTTTCTTCATACCTTTTCTCTATTGTAAACTCAACTGCTTTGGACCCAAATCAAATTATTTCACTTTGAGCTACCCTAAACGATTACTGTTGAGAGTGCAAACTACACTTCAGCATAAAATTGATGTGATATTATCCGCTTCAACATGTTTTTTTGTGTGTTCCTTTTAAAAAGATATGCTTTCTTCTCATTCAATATGAGGTTGAATTGAATAAGAACCACACAACCTGAAAGACTTTCGACACATGACACCACAACACACGACCAAGATACTCTATACTGAGCAAACATTTAACATAAGTTATCATCGCCTATGGCACAACTGAGAACCTTCATATTGGGTATAATTTCATGTCAACTCACAAGAATGTGTGTTTTAGCCTCCTCCGGAAAGGTACCACATTAGTGCAATGGAATTATCATTTTTTAATTACAAATAACTAATCTCTCAATTTCTAATGTGAAACTTGAGTTGAATAAGCACAAAAAATAACTTCACATACATTTCATATGATTCAAAGTAGCAAATTAAGATATTTTGAATCCATACCATCATCCACCTTCTCATTTTGAGGATTAGTGGTTGATCAAAAAAGAGCTTTTACTTTGTTTGCCTTTATTTGCAGAGCCTTTAAATTTTGACCTTACATGTAAAACAGTAACTCTATGTAATTAGTTTTATTTTGCTAAGCATTAGCTGGGAAGATTCCTTCCATGTGCCACCACTTATATTCTCCTTGTTTATTTCTAGTTTGTGCAGACAAAGTCTCCTGTTATTTCTGAGAAACGGTTAGATCAGTTATGAAAAAAATTGTTTCAATTATTTTTAAGATTAAATTATAATTATTTAATATATTTGTAATTAAATTATAGGTAAAGTCAGACTGTCTTTCCATATAGTTATGAAAAGACGATGTTGAAATAGAATTATAGAAATGTAATTTTTTTTACAATATTAAAAATTTATTATGCAACTTGTATTAGTGACAAGTTTATGATCAACCCAAAAATTGTATTTTAATTTCTACTGATTTGCAGTTTACACTTTAATTTTTCCAGAACGACCATTTTTCAAGAGACGGATTCTAAACCAAAGAAAGTAAAGATGATTGTTAAGAATTTTCACTGACTTGATAAAAATACCAATATCAAATTATAAGGTCTTCCAACAATAAATTTGAATACTTCAATTATAATAAAGAATTAAATTTCTAAATATTTCGTTATTGGCAGTTTTGATTTTTTTAAATATCATCGAAAATTCGAGATTATGGACTTGGAAATGGCCTATTCTGTAGTGCACATGTGGCCCATTTGCAACATTCTGGAATTTTTATTTTGTTTTTTGTTTTCATTTCAACCTCTCCATTGTTTCCAATCAAATCCTTGTACTTTCCTAAAATAATTCCACCCCTTTCTAAAACATTGAAATTCAATCCCCAAATCCTGACGACGAGGGTTTCTTTTCCCGATTCTTTGATCTCAATCCCTAAAATGGAGCCCGTCAAGGTATGCCATCTTGTTTAATCCTTTCTAGTTTCCCATTGATTTCCGTGTTATGTGTTAATTATATTCCAATTCAAGAATTGAGCTCAATTGGGATTGGATTGGATTGAATCGTGTTGGGTTTTGATAATTATTGATTTTGTTGTAGTTTGTTGTGGGTCAAGAGCTGGAATTGAGGTGGGTTTTTGTTCTCGATCTTGATCTGAATTTCTGGTGATCTTTTCCTCTGTTTATGTTTCTTGGATTAAGGGAGGATTCTTTTGGTTGTAAATTGAAAACTGTGAGATTTGTTGAGTAGTGATAGTGATGAATTTGGAGAGTGAAAGCCCGGCACCTGAATATGTAGATGATAATGAAGGGATGGTGTCGCCTTTGCGAAAGTTATCGGAGAACGGTGATATTCATGTTGATGGATTTAAGCATGGAGGAAGTAATGGTGTTCATGCTGAGGAGAAAGGGGGTGATATAAATGCAAGTTTAGAATTTGGTGTTGGTGTTACTTCGCCAGTGATCGGGAGATCATCTCCCGGTTCCCCCTCGAGCGGATTAAGCAAAGGTAAAGGGTTGAGGAAATGGAGGAGGATTAAGAGGGATGTGGTTAAGGAGGGAGGGGGCGATAATATCGATGTTAGTATGTTGATGAAGCGGGGGTTCCCGAGTTCGGGTCAGAATATGAACAAACCCGTGCAGCTATCGGGTGGGATGAGACAGAATAGCGAAGGATCTGTTTCATCGACCAATGCTGTCGTGATGAGTGCTGGAAATGGGGTTGAACACTTTGCTGCTGTAGGTGGCTCCAGGGCCGACTCAGAGAATAGTGAGGATCGGAGTAGTAAGTCTTCTACAGCTGCTAGTCGTCCCATGATGGGATATGGGGTGGAGAAGAACAGGAGTAGGAGTAATGTGAGTGGGAAGAATATGGGGAACAGTTCGGTTCAGCAAGGTCAGGCAGGAGGAAAGGGCCGAGCAGCTGAAACTAGTAAGAAACTTAGAGGAAATGTGGTCAAAATTGAGAAGGAAAATTCTCAATCCAGCATGGAATCTGATTCCCGAAGCAACAACTTTCTCTTTATGCAGGGCCTTGATTCTGCCACAAGTAACGGGAGGCAGAGTGGAAGGTCTCGGATTCTTGAGGGAGAAAACAGTGAGGAACCTCAAGTTGGTTCGAGCGGGAAAAATGTGGCCTTTGAAGATAACTACCCAGAAGAATCAGCTGCTGATGCTGATTCATCGTGGCGGACCAAGGAAGGAGAGAACGAGAACAATGACTCCTCGAGGGACGAAGATCCACTGCTTGAGTCTATTTCATCTCTTCAGTCTGTCAAGGATGCCCTGGAAAAAGGTCAATTTACCTTCCTGCATCTACATCTACCGAATTCTATTTGTTCCGCTTCTGTGTTCTCATTAATGTTTCATACTTTCATGTTCGTGAAGTGCATAATCTCATCTTCTTTTTATACAATCTCATTTGTTGCTAAGTACGATATTGTCACTAAGATATTGTGAAACGAGAATGTAGCATGATATCTTATAATACAGTGATTTGTGTATGACTCTTTTAAACTATGTTAATGTTAAAGCATTAGTTATCGGTTGATGGTGAACCATTATGATTGTACAGGTCAAGTTGTGAAGTGTACTAAATTAGTTTTTCTACATGTTCTTATGCAGAAATTCAGAAATTTATGGAAATTGGCAAGGATGATTGTACTCCCGACGACAGTAGCCAGGTTGATTTTGGTGATCAATCATTTGATTCCTTGGAACCAGAAAAGAACTTAGAGCAGAATAAGGGCTCAAATGAAGCAAATTACACCGACTTGGAGCTTGAAGACATCATCAGGCAAAAGATTGAAGCAGAAGTCGAATACATAGCAATATCAAGAAAAATGCAGAATCTTAGGGTTTCTTTGGTCGATCACATTGCTGTTCTGGAAGTACAGAAAACTGAACAGACTCAGATTCTGAACAAGCTCGAGGATTCAGAAGTGAAGGCTGCAAAACTCAAGGAAGAAGCCGAGAAGTTAGAGAACTACTGTGAAGAAATCCTGAGCGCAGAAGAAGCTGCGCAGCTGAAGTCCCGGGTATGCAAGTACACGTCGTGTTTCTTTATCCAGTTGATGTTGCTGGCAACCATCGCCTTCCTGTTCCTCCGGCCAAAGCATTCCAACTTTGTACCTACTTAAGCACACTCTTCTTGCTGTTTTTGTGTTACCTTTTTGGGTTTTTCGGTCTTTCTAAGCCTTTTGTATTATCCAAGTTTACCATGCTCAGTATTTTTTTTGCAGAATTTAATGAATAGGTCAAATGTTGTTGTAGTTGGTTTTGAGTTTGGAAGTGTTGATAGTTATTTTGATGTTGGGATGTTTCATCAAGAATTAATGTTTCTTGATTTTCATATCTTCAAGATTCTATTGCATGATTTATCCTCACAGCATGTTTAAATTCTTCAATCTTTTGCTTCTTGAAATAATATTGAGATTGCCAAATGAAGAATATTAGGAGTAATAAATAAGGGGGAGAAATCATACAATTTAAGATGATGTTAATAGCTCTTTTCCAAGAATAGAATCATTAAAATTCTTATTCAACCAAAAAAATAATCTTGGAAAACTGCTCCTATAGTCCCATTTTTTGGGAACATGTTGGACTTTGGTCCCATTCAGTTTACAATATTCCACCCATTCTCATAATCCTAGGAAGGGAGGGTTTCTCCGTTTTAGATGTAATTGCAAAAAAAAATTGGCCAATTATTGTAAGAGGATTGCTATTTGTGAAAATTCGTATGATAATGAATATCAAATTTTATTACAATCAAACGTAGATATGACAAGATACCACAAAATTTCATCGTTACAAGTGATAAGTTGCTAGCACTAGTGCTCAACGCGCTTGGTCGCTCAAGTGCCAGTGATCAGGTGCACTTGTGCGAGACGAACACACTCAGTCCTCTCTAGTGCACCATGATTCAATCGCTTAAGCAGTAACGATCAAGTGTGCTCGATCAACACAGGTCGAGCACTTGTACCAGCTTCCACATTGGGACTCAGTCGCTTGAGCATTAATAGTTGAGTCCTCTTGAGCGACATTGATCAAGTGCTAGTACTAGAAATTTGTTCTCTCAAGCGCCCGCACCAGGACTCGATTGCTCGAGCGTTAGCAGTATGGTGCGCTCGAGCGACATGGATTGGGCACTCACATCAGTGTTTGATTTTTTCAAGTGCTCGCTCCCTTGAGCGCCAGCAATCAGCCTACCACCATCGAAACGCCATCGATTGTGGGACAACAGTCACAAAACGAAACACCACCACTAACTCTACCACTGTATTATTTATCTAAATACAAAAGAATATAAAAATGATATAAATACAAGGCATGATTAATCCATCCACAGAAAATATCAATATTGCAAAATTGGGTTGCGTTTGTAAACGGGAACAAGGAAATGTATTATGGTTTTGGTAAAATCTTAGAAAATACGTCATTTTCCATAAAATAATCACTATATTTTTTAATTTTACCACTATATATTGTTGAGGATATGAGAAATATTTTAAACAATCGCTCGATAGATTATAAAAAGCAGTAGGAGACTTTCTGAGTTTATTTCAGGTACCAATAATCCATCAGTGAGAGTCTTTGTATTTGGTCACGAGAATGTGTCAATAAAACAGTTGAGAGTTGCTTTCATCTCTTAGAATTATACCACCTCCTTCTGCCATTGCTTCTTTTTCAGTACCAACTGTTCTTAATTTTCTGTGTTTTTTACCCTTTTAGTTACCTGTATTTTTGGTTCAAGAGCACAACCAGAATCTGAGAATTTTATATAAATAGGACTGAAAAAGTGGACGCAAAACAAAGTCAGCCTTTTGAACATATTTGAAACCCATCCCTTTACATGAAATGATACAAAAAATGAAAGATATTTTAAAAGATTCAATGCAAATATCTCGTGCCAGTTTATGAAAGTTATACTGTAGTTTTTTATCAGTGTAAATGATTTTTCAACTGTCGTTCGATCAAAACGGATTCGAATCAGATGCAACCAGACTAGACTTGCGACCAGACCATGTTGCAAGTCAATTATCTTTACGAAAATGATTCAAAACAAACAAATAATAGTTTGTAAATGCAACAACTTGATTGATACATTCCAGCTTATTTATTGTATCAATGTTAACCATATAAACAAAGACATAAGCAAAATTATGACATAATAACAACAATTATATACTTAAATATTTTCAAAATTTTATAATATATACGCATAAACAGATTTGACATGCCAATCAAATCTCCCATACTCATATTTGTCTTGGTAGGCAAATTTAAAACCAAAAACTATTCATTGACTTCAAAACATGAACAAACGCCTAAAAATATCCATACCCAAAACACAGAAAAATGACCCAAAAAAGTGCATAGAAAATTCAACAAAATCCCATTTTCAGTCTATATGTACAATAGAAAAGACAATAACATATGACTCAAAAAACATCACCAAATTCAGCTCCAATTCTACCTTCCGAAGAATGGATTCTCCACAGAATTGTAAGAACAAGAAGCTGCAACAAGATCATCAGACTGATCAAACTCCATTGGAGGCTCTTCATTGAGATCAAACTCCAAAACCCTAGCATTTCCACTTTGGCTAATCCTATGGCACCTCTTGTGACCTCCGAGTGCCTGTCCGGTCGGAAAATTCTTGTTGCAAACCTTGCAAACATGGCTGTTGGAATTGCTCCCGACGCCTTCTTCTTGATCGTCGGTACTGATTTCAAGATTTTCATCTCCAATGCTGACCAGAACATCGATATCACCCTCATCTTCGTGTTCTCCCTCGTCTTGGAGGAGCATTCGGAACTTCTTGTGGGTGGACCTGTGGCCACCTAGAGCTTGGTGAGTGGGGAAAAACTTGTCACGAGTAGTGCACTTGAATTTCTGATCATTAAGATCATGGTCAAAATTATGATCAGGATCTCCCAATTTCAGCTTCTTTTGTAACCTCCTTTTCCTTTTCCTTTTCCTCTCCATCAAATTCAGCTGATTCTGATCATGATCATGATCATCATGAGTTCTCTCGCTATCGCTCGAATCATGATCATCATTTCCAGCTAAGAAGTCACCATCTTTGCCTCCATTAATGATTCCAGCATCTCTCACGGGCTTTTTCTTGGAATCCCATTTCCCATTTGCCAAATTCATGAGAAGGAACACAGCATCATGCATCTGCTCTTCATCCTGATGATTCAGATGGGATTTCAACGATTTCCGGCCTCTCTTAGCTTTAACAGACCAGCTGCCCAAATCAGATCCAGAACCCGATTCCACCACCTCATTATCACCACCACCACCACCCGAAGCAGCAACACCGACATCATCGGAAACAACGGAGGAGGAGGAGGGGCTGAAGCCCCTCGAGAAGGGGGGGCGGATGCCCCTCCACTCCCTATCAGGATGGCACCTCATGTGACCAAACAAAGACTTCGGAGAAGGGAAATTCTTACCACACTCACTGCATGTGTTCGTCTGATTCCTCGGAGAAAAATCTGATCTTTTCTGACCAGAATCATCAGCTGGTGATTTCTCGATTGTATGATTCTTCTGCTTCTTCTTCTTCTCAAAGCTCGGATCTTTATGGGTCTGGAAATGGACCCTCATGTGACCTCCCAATGCTTTCCCTGATTTGAAACCTTTGTTGCAGACCTGACAAATCCTAGTGAAGATGACGTCATCTCCACCGCCATTGTTGTTCTTCTTGTGCTTATCTCCATCTTCTTCCTCCTTGGGAATCTTGAGCTTTATCCACAGCTTCCCATGCTGATCAGCATCTCCAAAAAGCCTCGGGTTTTTTTCGACGTTCATCTGGGGCTCCATTGATGATGATGATCAAGCTCACAAATCACAAAACACGATCTTTTTGGTAAAGATGGAATCTTTTTTCAAAAGGGTAGCTGAGAATATCAAGGGAAAACCCTAACAAGAATTTTTTGAATTTTTTTTGGACCAGCTCAGAAATTCAGCTGAAAATGAGCAGAAAATCCTGAGAAAAAAAATCCCATTTCCTTTTTCTGGTTTACATGCAAAAACAGCTGATTTGCAATGCAGAAAAGCTCAAAATCAAGATCAAAAAATGAATCAATCGAAAAGAGCAAGAACAAGAAGAGGAGGAGGAAGAAGAAGTAGTAAAGGAAGAGACTTTGCAGTTTTTGGTGAGAGAGGAAATTTGACTGTCACGTTCTACGCCCTATTGCCTCTTATTCCGCTTTTTCAGAATCCGATTGATCTTCTTCTGCTTTCTCTCTCACACACTCATAAGGTGGTTTTGTTCCTTTGTCTCTCACACACTTGGTGCGTTTTTTTTACATTTACATTGCCCACGAGAGGAAGTGGAAATAAATGAGTTCATACATACATAATGGAGAGTGACATTTTAATCTTTCTTCCTAGTTTGGTATTGTTGTTTGTTACCCATGTTTATCTCTTCATGAATTCTAGGTAACAATAAATTACTTTCTTCCAAGAAAAAAATTCTCTCTCTTTTTTTTTATTCATTTCCCCCCTTCTGTTTAGCCAATTTTCATTTCTTCCAGGATATGGGTTGTTTCTGAATTTTGGGTTCTGTTTCTTTTTTTATTTCATGTCAGATGGAATTTGTACTTAAATTGAGTCTTTTTGTTTAACTATCTGGACTAATTTATCAAGTATTCTATGTCTATTTGTTTGTTTTCCCCTGTAACTGGATTAGCTGGCCAGATGGAAAACCCTTTGGGCTTCTAGTCTCTACTCTAGTAACA
>JAULKK010000011.1:9999809-10019935 GCA_032355705.1 Rubia peregrina | reverse complement strand
GGTCCCTCCAAGAAATTTGGAATTGTCGAATCACGAAATTGGCGACACCAAAATTCAATTGAATAATATAAGATTGCGACTTTGCAATTTGGACATGTATTGGTGAACAGAAGGGCCTCAAAAGTCAACATTGATTACTTGTAAACATTTTTGGAAAATTACACTGTGGCCCAAAATTATGTTTCCCCATTATCCAGTGCTTCAAAATACATAGTTTTTGTTATTCTTATGTAAATATAAAAATATTAAATAATATATTTTTTTGGTGAATTGTGGGAAAGCGCTAGTAAATGTTCTAGATAACTTAGAGTTGATTATATATAAGTAAGGAAGAGAAATCGGAAATGACTACGGATATGTTCTTGTGCCCAATCAACGATAAATATTCCTTTACGAATTTGAAAAATAAAATGGGGTGTATAGGAAAGCATCACGTTCGAGCAGATTTCAATTTGAAGTGACTGGTAAAGTTTTTACATTTTGCATTTAGCTCCCTCCAAGAAATTTGAAATTGTCAAATCACAAAATTGGTGACACCAAAATTCAATTGGAAAAGGTAACAAAATTAATCAAACGGGACAACTGTCCAGTACTAAGAGTTAATAATCATAATAAAAAAAATAGTAGTGCCGTAACAAACAGATAAATAATCAAACACAAAATCAAACAAATAAATAATCACCCCATGGCCCTCTGCGTACCAAAAATTTGAAACAAATGGAAAAATAAATTAAAATATGGAGCAGTGCGTAACAACTGTCCAGCACTAGAAGGCATGATTTCTTCTTTGGAAAGATAAGGCACATCGAAAATTATGAATAATGAAGTAACACAATATTGGGTTGTAGTGTAATTTTTCAAAACTGTGTAGAAGTAATCAATGTTTACTTTCGATGCCCTTTTGTTCATCCATACATGCCCAAATCGCAAATTCGGATTTTTAAAATATTGAATTGAATTTTTGTGTTGCCAATTTTGTGATTCGACAATTCCAAAATTCTTGGAGGGACCTAAGTGCAAAAAGTCAAAACTTTACTCGTAACTCCAAATTGAAATCCGCTTGAACGTGATGCTTCCCTATACACCCCCATTTTATACACGGTCTTTCAAAATTACACTATGGCCCAAAATGTGGTTCCCCATTATCCATTGTTAAAAATAAATGATTTTTGTTATTCCTACCTAAATATATAAATATTAAATAGATGATTTTTCTGGTGAAATTTTGGAAAACGCTAGTACATGTTATAGAGTAATTTAAAGCTGATTATTTATAAGTAATTTTTTTTGAAAAGGAATACATGTCTATTATTGTACTCGATTATAGGTTCGCTTTGAAGTGTATGTCCACATATTTTGACACATATTCGTTCAATGACATCATCGTACGTGATTTTCTTGAATGCGTTCGACTATATGGTTTGTGTATCAATTTATTTCCCAGAAAGAAAATTTAATTCACACAAATGAAATTTATTTCACACAGAAAGGACAAAAGCATATTTAATTCACACAAAAATGAAATTTAATGTGAACCACTGTATGTGTCTGTACATTTATTAAAATAGAATTAGGCTAATTCATTGATAATATTTAATACTCCATCCGTCCCAGCAGAATTGACATATTTACTATTTGCACAGTCTTCAATGATCATGTTTGACCATCAATACTAACTATATCTACATATACCAATTCCGTATAAAAAGTTGATATTTAGAAAATATATATTAAGATGGATTCAACAATATATCACATGATATATTTATTATATGTATATTAATTTATATTTATGGTTAAAGTTTGACAAATTTGACAAACAAAAATATGTCAATTTTACTGGAACGGAGAGAGTAATAAATACTACAGAAAATTGATGGCATCAAAATATGGATTTGACTGACCACGTGTATGTGAACATGGCTTGTAAGTTGTATAGTATTGAAACCATGGACCCACCTGAGATTAGATGCAGATATAGCAAACAAAGGAAAACAAAGAAAACGCACATGCTTGGATAGCGAGTGGGAAGGGGCCACGTGGGGGGGTCGACGACCCGGGGGTAAGTTTATAAGGGTCCCATTATCCTGCAATAAAACAGCAGAATTTCAACCACGCTATCATTTCAGATAAAGTTCAACTAACCTCGCGCGCCGACATTTTCCTCACGCGCCGATGCATACGGTCCAAGCTCAATTCCCGATGGCGAAGCTGTTGCGGAAAGTGTGGGAATCGGTTTCGCTCACAAACCAGTCCGCGTCAGGTTCGGGTTCGGTTCCGAACCGGGACGACCCGTACCCGCTGCCGGACCGGTTCCAGCAGATCGCGTACATGCAGACGGCGTCGACCGGCGAGTTCGACCGGGTTCCTCTGGACATCTTCGTGCAGATACTGAAACTGGTGGGGCCCAAAGAGGCGGCGAAGCTCTCCGCCGTCTGTAAATCGTGGCGATTCATCGTCGCGGATAACCGCCTCTGGGTTTACTTTCTTCAGAATCATAATCATAAAAATAGCAGCAGTAGTAATTATAATCAGCAGCTGCTGGAGCCTTGGGATTCGATCTTCTTCGCCGAAACGCATCTCCGATCAGGCTATCCTCTTCAGTACGATCATCTAACCGTTTTTTTAAACCCCTGTTTCTGAGCTGAAATGCCGGAGCTTAAAAAGATTAGGGTGATTGAAATTTGAATTTTGCCTGTGAAAATAATCCGATGGAATGAAAGCAATTTATTGGATTATCATAGAATTATGAAGAACAAATTGGTTTATTCTTCGCCTGCTAATACCTTATCTTGCAAATTGGTTGCAGAACATTCCCTCCACAGATGCCTGACTTGTCATTCATGCAAATTTTTGCTCAACGGGCGCAAGTGCCCGGTGCTGTTATCATTGATGGTATGCAATCTGATTAGACTTAGAAAGAATGATCAATTATGGTGTCTCATTACACAATTGTTTTGTTGATATCTGGGATTTTTTAAATTGTAGGTGGCTCTGGCTATTGCAAATTTGGGTGGAGTAAATATACTGCTCCTTCAGGGAGGTCTGCTACTTTCTTGGTGAGCTCTGTTATTTAAGCTCAGTATAGTTGTCGTTGTGGTTTGCTTGTATCCTGGTGATAGTGTGTTCTTTCCCTTCTTTCATACAGGAATTTGGTAATATTGAATCTCCAATGTATTCTAGACTGAGACATTTCTTTTCGACTATGTACAGCAGGTTTGTAATTCTAATCTCGGTACTCCTTTTTAACATATTGAATATCTTGTAACTGTTCCCCTCATAGTTCAGGTGTCCTGTGTAGTCTTTGTTGGTTTACCTGTGCTTGATACTTGTATGATTGCTATTATCTTTTTGAATTCTAATTATATTTTCCTTCGTTAAAAAATTTCGAGGTTGTTTAGGATGCAGGTGAAATCCTTTGCCCAGCCCATTGTTGTGTCTGTCCCCATCTGCAATTGCGATGGTTAGCTTCTGAACTTTTCCATTCCTTTTCATTTTCATCTATTATTCAATTATCATTCCTTGGATATGTGTCCAGGAACTGATATTGAGATATGACACGAAAAGGTTGAAATCTTTGAAAGAATAAGGATTCAGTACTCTGAACTTTTTTGCTTGCTGAGTGGCATTGGTTCATGATTGTTTATTTGTTTCACATTTTTCTGATAACCTCCATTATCTTTCAGATAATGAGTCTGATATGGCAGCCAGGAGACAGCTAAAAGATGCTATATATACTGCACTGTTTGACATGAATGTTCCTGCTGTTTGTGCCATTAATCAGGTAGATACTTGTACTTTCAGAAGAAAGATGATGTTTTGGTGTGCATGTTAGAATAAGATAACATATGGTCCCCTCTCTAAGGAAACTGATCTTTTACAGTCAATCAGATCTGTCTGTTTGATCAAGTATTAGTCTGTAACTCTTCAAGGTAAAGATGTCAGCTGAAACTAATGAAAGCGAATTAAATAAATGTGCTTTTAGGAATGTCGGAGGCAATAAGGGTTTGCAGAAGGTAGGCAATATTTAAAATTTATTCTGAAAATAGTTTGCAGAAGAGAGTCGTTTTTGGCATGTTTTAGTCTTACATTGACAATTGAATCTGGTTTCCTATCGTTTATTTTTCTTGATGCATTATTTTAAAGCAAATGTAGGCTGTTTTAGCATTATTCGCAGCTAGGAGAACATCTGGAATTGTTGTCAACATCGGCTTTAACCATACATCTGTTGTTCCAAGTGAGCAACTATTCTATCTGTCAGTAATTTTACCTTGCATGTAACTTATTCTGAGTGTCACTGTAATCTGCTTCTGTTTCCCCCAGTTTTACATGGAAAAGTGATGCACACTGTGGGAGTTGAGATTACTGGAATCGGAGCATTAAAACTTACAGGATTCCTTCGGGAAAAGATGCAACATAGTAGTTTACCTTTTGACTCCCTCTATACAGTTCGTTCTTTGAAAGAGGTAC
Source organism: Rubia peregrina (assembly GCA_032355705.1). NCBI lineage: Eukaryota > Viridiplantae > Streptophyta > Magnoliopsida > Gentianales > Rubiaceae > Rubia > Rubia peregrina. Next base: position 10,015,465 of record JAULKK010000011.1, on the reverse strand, counting down.
TGTTAGTTGTTAACATCCTACTACTTTTTAAGTGTGATAAGGTACTCTGCCCTGTCATATAAGAGGTCCTACCAGATGGCACAATGTGCGTACCTGTACTTATATGTGGTTAATCGTATCCTGTTTCAGAACCTATGTTATGTTGCTCTTGATTATGAAGCTGAACTTAAAAAAGACACGGAAGCATCGTATCAAGTTGCATCTGAATGTTATACGCTCTCACGAGAACGGTTTCAAACAGGAGAAGTTTTGTTCCAACCTCGTCTTGCAGGACTGTATGTATAATTTTCCTTATTATTTTATCCCATGAGGAGATTTCTAATCGCTTAGTAATTAATAGCATGCCATGCCTGAGAAACTCCAAAGAACGGCTCTTGTCTTTGTTCGATAGATATACCATATACCAATAGGATGTCGAGGGCTACATAATTTCAATGATTAGTATCATCTGGTTTTCTGTTTCTTGCTTATTATTGTATGATTTTGTAGGCGGACAATGAGTTTGCATCAGGCCGTTGCACTTTGCATGGAACACTGCCTCGAATCAGAGTTAGCAGGAGGGGACACTAGTTGGTTCAAAACCATCGTTCTAGCAGGGGGTTCTGCCTGCTTGCCAGGATTAGCTGGTAAAATCTTTGTTTTTCAGCTTAGGCAACGGAGACGAATTCACGGTTGACCTAATCTTGTTTTCGTTTACTCGCATTTTTTCTTTTCAGGGAGATTAAACAAAGAACTTCACAAATCTCTTCCGCCATCCATATCCAGTGGGATCAGAGTTGTCCCTCCACCATATGGTGTCGATTCTGCATGGTATGGAGCAAAACTCATCAGCAATGTAAGGCTATGCTTTTTCCCCCCCTCTCTTAGATCATCAACAATTGGATTTGTCGATTTTTGATTGATTTTGTGGCTTAAAATGTTTCGGGGTCAAATGATTTCAGATGAGCACGTTTCTAGATTCTTGGTGCGTGACGAAGAAGCAGTTTCGCCAGAAGTCGAGGCGCCACCTCAGGTGGTGAAGCTCAGCAAGACGTGGGATCTTTGTAGATTGTATGTATGCTTGATTATACAAAGATTGGAAAGAGTTCCAATTTGTACATTGACTTATATATCTGCAAACTGTGCCTGTCTGCAGGTTCTTTTGCAACAGAAGAATATACCTCATAATACTGTATATTTAAAGATTCTTGTTTGAAATTTAAATAAATTAAGGCGGTGATTGAAAAATAATACTCCTATATGAAGATTCCATCACCCCTTTCACTCTTTCCAGTTAAGCCCCTAGAAAGATTGTAAATATTGAAATTATTCATCTTATGTTGTTTGGTTTATCATTTTTATACTCATGATGCCTAATTTCAAGTTTTTCAGCAAAAAAAAAATCAGTGTGGAAGATTAAGCCGGCAATTGATGAAGGCTGAACTAAATTAACATTGTTATGTGCAATCATTCACGCCACGTCTCTTTTTATTGTTTTGTAAATGTTGTGTTGACCTATGCCACCAAATCCCAACTTCATATTTTATGAAAGTAACATTTTAAAAAGACCATCAGAAAATTTATTTTATACTCCCTCCGTTTCACTAATAGTGGTACTATAGATTTAATTGTTTTGATTTAAGTGAACTAAACAAGTGGATAAAACTGAATGTAAATAGTAAAAAGTAAAATGAGTGGATGAAATTGAGAAATCTTGTCAAAAATGAAAAGTGTCAATTTAAAAAAATTAATTAAGCCAAGTGTGCAACTAATAGGGAAACGGAGGGAGTACTAATTTAGGTTCTATTTTTCTGATTTCATTTTTGTTAAACTGAATTGAAATGAATTAAAAAAATTGCAAAACAAAAATAGTAATAATATAGCTAAAATAACCTGTATTTTATCAAATTAAATTTATGCTAAATTGAAGTTTAAAAAATTGGTAAAGTGTTGAGAAATACCGTCTTTCCATAGGCATATATGAAAAGACGAAGTTGAATTAAAATTATATAAATATAAAAGGTTTCAACTGCAATATTGAAAATTAACTTATAAGTTTATGACTTGATTAATGCAACTTAAAATTTTATCTTAGTTTATTCTAATTTACAGGTTAAACATTGGTATTTCCATAAATCCGTCATTCAAAAAACGGATTTAAAAAAGTTTGTTCTTAATCGAATCCATAATAAAAATAAGGGACAAAAACGGCAAATTTCCTCCCAAACGCGGCATTAATGTTCGGTGTTAACTGGCAATGGCTGGACAGCACGCTGGCTTCAATTGTCTTCTCTTTCCTCATCTTCTCTTCCTCTTACTCGAAACGCCTGATCAAATTAATACTCCTCACAAACATCAAACGCACTTTTTAAGTACATTCAGACAAGCATCTTTATCTTAATTACTTGCATTCATTGTCCAAGTTACAGCAAGCCAGCTTGTGGGATTGCTCTATAATTCACTTGCAGCATTGATTGTAATATAGAAGAAAGAAGTGGAGCAAAAAGATTGGATTTTTGGTCATTTTCCAGTTTTTTCTGAAGCTGTAAATCTCGAGCTAGATCAGAGGGATTTAGTGTTCTTGTTGAAGCAGAATCATGGGTTTTTGATGGGTTTTGGGTGACTGTGATTGTGGTTTTTGCAGCTTCATTGACTAGTATTTCAGATTCATCCTACATTTCAGGTTTGTGTTTTTGAGTCTTCTTGGTACTTTTTTTTGTCGTTAGTTCTTTTTGGGCTTGGGTTTGATCTGTGAAGTTTACAATCCTTTGGATTCAGATGGCATTTTTATGGATCAAATTGCAACAGGGAGAACCCTTCTCCAGCAAAAATCAGGTGAAGTTCTTATCAATGTGTTTTGTAGGTGAAATTTTGTTGACTGTATGTGTTTTGAGTATGTGTTTGTGTGTAGTTGAAAACCAGGTTCTGTGTGTTAGTTGGCTATAGATCATTGTATGATCCCAGAAAATGGTCAATTGTTGCTGACCACCTTTCTTGGTTGTTGAACAAAGACATGAAATTCCTTGTAAATCTTGTTTTGAGGTCTGTGTGTTGGTGTGTTTTCTTTTCTTAATGAACCTCTTTGAGGTGGTTGAGTTTTGCGCGTTGTGGTATTGGTTATGGTTCTTATTTTTCCGATTTAGTAGTCTTGTCATGCTCAACATTAAAATCAAGAGGTTTCAGAACGCGAGCAGCAATAGAGATGTAGTTCGGAGGCTGGATACATTTGCATGATTTTAGGTTAGAAATGGAGTAGCTAGTATTGGGATCATTTTCTGGTTGCATACTATGTATGTGGTGATTGGAAGAGACTATGCCAGTTGCTTAGGTTTCATAGATTTACCTTTTGAAACTGTTAATGCCTTGTGCATCTTTTATAACCAAGATTTCTGCTCGAATTAGACTGTTTAGCCTTTGCATATATCATTCTGTGTGATAGTTTAGGTCATATAGGATATATCCCTATAGGTTACATAAATTAGGTTTTAGGGTATATCCCTATAGGTTACATAAATTAGGTTTTAGGGTATATCCCTTTTGGTTACATAGATTAGGTTGCATAAATTTACCTTTTGAAACTGTTGTGCATCTTTTAGCACCAAGATTCGTGCTCGAATTAGGCTGTTTAGCATTCACATATATCATTCTATGTGATAGTTTAGGTCCTCTATGATACATCCTTTCTGTGGCATGTTCGATTAATAGTTGAACGCGTTGAGAAGAAATTGAAGTTGGATTGGATTGATATGGTGTGCAATAAACAGTCGATGATTGTTTCGGGAAATAATATCTCATTACTAAAGTTTTGTGTTTATTCTTATGATATGCAGGCTGTTCTGTTGACTTTGAGTTCCAGAATTACACTATCATCACCAGCCAATGCAAGGGTCCAAAGTATCTACCCGAACTTTGCTGCAAGGCTTTCAAGGAGTTTGCGTGTCCTTTCGCTGATCAGATAAACGACCTAACCAACGAGTGCGCCACCACCATGTTCAGCTACATCAACATCTACGGGAAGTACCCGCCCGGCCTTTTTGCCAGCGAGTGCAGGGAAGGCAAGTATGGGCTCGAATGTCCCGCTCTACCCCCATCAGAATCTGCTGACGCTGAATCTAGTGGAAGTCTGATTGCGCGAAGCCCGTCAATATGGCTAATTGTTTTTGCAACATTTTTCGCTATGCTTTTGCATCGTTTCGTTTAGAAAAACGCCTACTTTTCTCCTTTCCCGATTTTGTAATCAATCTATATACTGCTCTCTGGAATGCCTGATAGTGTTGATATTAATGTTATCATTTCCTCATTTTGTAACAAAGCGAAAACAATGGTACTTGTATTTTGTTCAGAATGATTCATAGAGTTTGGTTTCCAAACTGCAGTTTTTATGTCATAACCGTAAACTAAGTTTTGGTGTCAAAACGGTTTTGATTCAAAAATGTGACTTATACAATCACCGCGCCGTGAAAAGGTCACCAAAGCGCTTTTGCTATTCAGGAATCACATTTCTGCATTGCAAAAACACGGGAAATGCAAGAAAGCGTGATGTAGTGTATCTACTACCACTGTATCACAAGAGATTCAGACGCGACATGTAATATCTAGTGCTTCTGCATCTCAAGATCTCATGAAAAACCAACATAAATAAACAAGGAAGAAGTTGGAATGTGAATTTTCCTTCATTTTTTCCAGGGATAATATCTGTTCATCTATGCACTTTTTCACATCACCATTCACCACCTCTTATTATACTTATAAAACTATTACTTTCGGCAACAGAGAAACAACTCCCTCAATTGCCATAATGTAGTACTTTTAGTATATAGCTTTTCTTCTCCACCTTTTCAAAGCCTGGATTTGACAATCTTCGAGGATACATGGGGAGGATCTCAAACATACCCTCAGCCAGCCGCTTCTGAAACTCTTCCTTGTCAGAGGATCCGCTACTCAAAAATTGTCCGCGTTGACCTCACTCACTCTACCACGTCCACACGTTTCAACAGAAGAGCCGGCGCTGCTATGACAAAGGCTAACGAGTTAAGAACTAACTTTCACATGCAAAATGGGAAACGAAAATGGATGTGTAGCGAGAAGCAATCAAGATATGTTTAAAAATGCTGCATGACACAGATTAAATCTTGGTTGATGTGGAGAAAGCAATCAAGATATGGTTAAAAACGCAGCATGACAGATTAAATCTTTCTTGATGGACATTTCAGAGAAACCAATCAAGATATGATTGAAAAAAGCAGCATGATAACGATTAAATCTTTCTTGATGAACATTTCAAAGAAAATAATCAAGATAAGGTTGAAAAAGCAGCATGATAATGATTAAATCTTTCCTGATAAACATTTCAGAGAAAGCAATCAAGATATGGTTAAAAATGCAGCATGACAAAGATTATATCTTTCTTGATGAACATTTCAGGGAAAGCAATCAAAATAAGGTTGAAAATGCAGCATGTTATAGATTAAATCTTTCTTGATAAACATTAGAAAGAATTTAGCCATATGGCTTACCCGGAATTTGGATTCCCGAATGCTCTCCAGTAACTCACTGATTTCAGCCTGCTTCATTACTGTGGCTTGTAACACCTGCAACAAGCGTGATTGTGAAATCGGTCAATTCTGTGCTCAGAGTTTTGATATTAAGAGTTGGTTGCAACTGTGAAACTTACCCTCTTTGTCTTTTCAAGGTCAACTTCAACAGATTTGATCCTGTCCATAGACTGAAGAAGCATTTGATCCTTTTCCTTAGGTATCACATTGGGCTTCTTGTTTATTTCTTCTAGCAATTTTTCTACTCTCTGAAGACGCTGCACACATGGGAGAACCCTGTCTTCTTGAACCACGGGACGGGAGTTGACGGGGGAAGTGTTGTTTGGTAGCTCCGGGGCATTAGATGGATGAATGTTAGTCTGCCTCCTCCAGTAATCAAGGGGAATGTTTCGGATAAGCATGACCAGTTTGACAATGAGTGGTATTAGTGTCCTCCAGATAAACCGAAAGCTAGTCTTCATAACCCGGTCCAGGATACTCTCTAACCAATATTGAGCCAGAGTTGCTAAAACATTTTCATAACATCAAATAAGTAAGAATGGCTTAAGAGCAGTGTAAAAGAAAAGCCAAAACAATATTGTACATTACCATTTACGTTTGAACTTTCTCTGTTGATTTGAGGTTGATTTTCCAACTCTAGCTCATCCTCAACATTTGCATCTTCGGTGAAATGCTCGTTGCAACTATAGAACGTTGGTGACTCAGAGGTCTGAGCCTATGGAAATCCCAAATGCTAGTCATTAAGAAGTTTTTACAGGAAAACTGACAAAAAAGAGAGAAAAAGACTATAACCTCTTCATGGAGAGGATCCAACCGCACAAATCTGAAGCTACTTTTTCTTGCCGGAGAACAAGAATCATCCGCATCCGATCCTGATTCAACTGCAGCTGTATCACTTGTTCTACCCTGAATGAATAAGAGAAACAAGTGAAACTTCAGCAACACAAACTAGTCTAGAATGGCGTGCGACGAGCTAAAATCCAAAGTTACCTTTAACGGTACTATTTGAGTATACGAGTCAATTTTCTGCTGGTCACTAGATACTCTAGTAATCTGCCTCACGAATGTTGTTTCCATATTGCATACAAGCTACAACAATAAAATCCGTATGTCTAAATACAAACCTCGATATCAAAACAAGCTTCATAGAGAAATGTAGGGGCCTTTTTAAACTTTGGTTTACCTTCATTATATCGGGATCATTCCAAGGGCCCATGTTAGATCGAAGGCATCCTCCCTCAACGGGACAAGAACACGAGCCACCCAAAAAGTACGGCAATTGACTGAAAGGAAGATAATGTAATGGTTACACTGTGTCAATGGCTTCGAGTTGGACTTTGGGAGAATAAAACAGTAACTAATCCTTACTTTTGGTCAATGACTTCAAGTAGTTTGACCACAGATTTAGGTTCTAGAACCTGCAACATTGAGGGATGTAAACTCAAAGACTAATCAATACGCAGTACACTAAAGCGGAAAAAAGCTCTAGACGTGCCTGAATCTTAGCTATAGTTTTGGAATCGAGAAACTTCACGGCTGCAGGCCACAATACCTTCTTGAAACCAGTGCCAGCATTAGTAATGAACATCCGGTGGAGAGTCTGCAAAAAAATGATTGGAGAATTTACACACTTCCCCTCAACCAATATATCTAAGTTAAAAAAAACTGACTTAGACTAAAAATGTTTCCTACCTCAGGATAATAATTACTATCGATTTTTGACAAGGCTCCCAAAAGATTTAAAGCAGCCATCGAGAAATTTTTCGCCCCCTGAATTTTAATTTTTTCCGTTAACACGGATAACACAACAAGATATAGAAATTGTGAATGAAATAAACTTTGTGAGAGGATGAGCATACAAGGCCTTGGACATCTAATATGGTGGTGGTGGAACAGATCCGTCTCTTAGCTGCAATGGAACAGGCAGGGAACTTCTCACCAAGGGCTTTCTCAAACTCCTGGACATGATATTTCAAGTAGCGATCGATTGTGGTAATGCGCATAAGTTTCCCCGGGTGAGCTTGACCTAGCCTTTCAATATAGACGGGTCTTCCCTCCCGATCAACCCCGTGATATCCCTGCGGGTAATATTGCAAAACTTCTTCTAGCTCCTCGAATTCAAAGTCCTAGGTCAATCAGACAAGCAAAAGACTGAGTTAACCACGAAATAGATAATAAATGCGATCAAAATAGTGTGGTCTTTTCTATGCAGAGCTTATTACCTCCAATATGGTGTCTGTTCCATACTCTTTCCTCCATCTCAGCATCTCCTCCCACATTGGGATGGTCTTTTCAATGTTAAAGTCCCTTGCTTTGAGAAACCTAAGCAGAAACGCCGATACTTTGAGATTTTGGGAATCAATCATTAAACTCATTACAAAGTGAAGAAAATCTGACAACCACATTAAAATCAAAAGAAAAGGACAGAATAATAACTCCCAACAGAAGTGGAATTTCTTTTACTAATCTAAGAATACATAGGTTGGCAAATTCTACTCACCTCAACAATGTATAGTAGTCATCATGTCGTGATGGCAACAGTTCTTTATCAAGAAGCTTTTGCCGAAATTTAGAGACAGCGGTCTCCTCTTTCGCATCTCTAACATCCTCTATGGAAACCGGGGGAACCCTGTAATCAACCTTTCTCTTGCCTCTCTTCTTGAGGGAATGAGTGAACTTGTTGGAGGCATGTAATGCCTTCTTCTTCAAATTTCCAATCTTGGAACGCCGCCTTTCATCTTCAGAGTTCTCGAATTCTGATCTCTTTTCTCTTGTTTCATCGTAAAACTCTATTCCTTCTGGACACAAGCCAAATTGCAGTTAGTATCATCATCCAATCATCAACAACACACACTTCACATACAATGGTGATTGAGCGCATGCAATTAAACTACTACCAATTACCTGACATTTTCGTCGGGAGTGAAAGCCAGAAGCTAGGAGGAAAAGAGATCGAAGCTTCGGAAAATCAAAGCATTTCTCCAGCAACATTACTGAAAGCCATGTCTTCCTCCATCAACAAGCTATAAAGAGACAAAGATCAAGAGAAATCTCAACACAAACATCAGAAACATAATGCCTACATCTTTCCATTTCGACTAAGCAAAACCTATACCATACCATCAGTAAATAACACAGAATCCACTAACAAAACCATCATCAGCTCAAATTTATACATCCAAATTGAAGGAAAAGGAAAATTCAGATCTCAAATCCACAAAACTTCACCATTGAAATACAAAAATCTATCAAAACTGCAAATTCCCACTTCCCCCAAATGAGTCCAAAAACACACAGAATCACAACATAAACAAAAAGCATCAAACTTTCAACAAAAACTGGCAAACTCCATCATCCACAACCCCAGATAGACACCAAAATCCAAACTTTTCAGCAATGCCATCATATTAAAACCTAGATCTCACCTCACATATACAATCGAACCACACGTCTTTCCAAAAATCCAACAAATCTCATATTTTTCCTTTCCTAAATACCAAGATTCCACCAATCTCAAAAACAACAAACCGTATTCCACACTCATCAAACAGCCATTTCCCAAATTCGATCAAAACAAAAATATCAGCTCACCAATAAAAACCCAACAAGATCGCACTCCCAAAACCAGAAAAAATCGATTCAACCAATTGGGGTTCGTCCAAGAAAGCCAAATTCTTGATTTTTAATTCTCCTTTCCCTTTATGGCGCAAGATTTCCTCCCGCAAATTCTCACCGGAATCTTGAGCTATATAGCATAAAAAGCGCGCAAATCCCGAATGCTAAATTCGCATTTGTGCATATATAGTTCAGTAATTTCAAGAAAATTGAAAATGCGGTGGGAATGGAATTGGATGTCTCTCAGCTTTTTGTGAATCACTCAACCAAATTCATGAAGTTTCCAGCCTCCACTTTTTTGCTTTGCTTATTTGTCACCACTTCTTATATTACGTGGCACCCGCTTTTATTTTTTAAATTATATTTTTTCCATTATAATTTTTTTACCTATTTACGTATTATTTTTAAGGGTATCCTGAAAATTATTTTTCAATTTTTTGCCTATTTTTATTGTAGTTTTACTAGGTTGAGGTTGTGTGACCTGTGTCACAGTGGATTGAGTTGAAAAATATAAATTATGCTTCCAGATTTTGATAGAATCGTACTGTTAAAGCGAGCAGTTTTGAAAAATCGAGAAGATTACTAACATTTGTCAATATACGATTATGCTTATTTTATAAAGAATACAAACGTGCAATCGAAAGATAATGTTTTTGATTACTTTTAATGTTATTATTCTGATGGAAGATTATGAATACACAATATGGATAAAAATATAAGTGCTATAATAGTTTAATTCTACTTATACAAAACAATTAACTAAGTACAGAGATAAAAAAAATACAAGTAAATAAATACTCACTTACTTCCTCTTATGTTCAAATTAAATTATACATTTAGTTTTATATTAAATTCTAATTATATGTATATAAATAATATTATTATTATAATTATGTTACTGTCTTTTTAGAAAGGAGTTTTAAATGTATTGTTACACTTATTTTTATATATATTTGTAGTAAAATATTATAGGTTACTTGTTGAGTGACTAATTCGTAGCAGTTCAGTAATATGCAAAGCTTTTGACCGGAATTTTACCTTATTTACTGCTTTGTCCAGAGAATCTAAGGGATACTTTAGGTTGGTTAAAATGTAGCCTACGTTAATCATAGCCTGAATGATTCTTTTTCACTGCCATCCCACTCTCGGTAAAAAAAATATTTTTAAAGATAACCTAATTTTTTATTGGGAGCTGAGCCCATTCTGAGTCTGACTTTTGTTCAGAAAACTTGGTCAACGACGTAATTATAAATTTTCCATTTGCAGTTTTTATAATAAAACGACATTTTGAATTTATAATTCATAATCTCATTTAAAGTAATGATGCATTTAAAGTAAAATTATCAGACACATTAACGCCCTATTATCCATAACTTATTAGCATCAGTTCAACTCAATTTACGATAAGTTTAAATTAAAGTTTTAACTTTATTTGTATTTAAGTTGAATCAATATAATTCAAATCATATCAGCTCAGATAAGTTACAGAGAACGTGGACTAACTAAGGAATATACTCCATGTCAATGTAAATAAAATTGAATTAGAATGTAAAAAGTAGAATGAGTAGATGAAATTGAAGGAATATTGCCAAAAATTAAAAGTGTGTCAGTATAAAAGAAATGACCCAAAAAGAAAAGTGGTCAATAATAGATAAACGAGGGAGTATTGGAGAATCACATTGACAAAATTTACCAATACAATATTACAATTTACTTGCGAATTTTCAAATATCAAATTCACATTTTGAAAGTTATAGTATATCTCTTTTAATTTATTCAGAATACATTATTGATCAAATTAAGCATCACATTACAAATTTTCCAAAAAAAAATATAGTAATTAAATATTAAATTGAGACAGGTGAAGTGAAAATTTGAATCGAGTAATGACTACAAAGTCTTTCTTCCTCTCCTCAAATTCTCTCCCTTCTCTCTACCCAAGATTGAAACCCTAGTTCCACTGTTGGGGCCCCGCTGTCGCCGGAAACTCTCCTCCCATGGCTCCCCCTCCCAATCCCACCCCCAAACACCTTTACCCCTCGTTTCCCAACAATCTCCAGTCATGATCGACTCCAAATCTGGTCTCCGACGGCCAAGCTCTGGCGTCCAGATCGGCGATGGACGATGCTCCAGCGTTCTAGGGGGTGACAGTGCTCCGGTGTTCCGGTGCTCCAGGGGTAACGTCTGACGACCAAGCTCTGTTCCGCCGACGGTGCGACGACTATCCAGGGTAATGCTGGTCCAGATGATGTGCTTCATTTTCCAGTGTTCGAGAGGGGTTAACGGCGTCGACACTGCTCATGTCCACCGGCGACGCTACTCCAGGCCCGAGTTCACCGTATCCCTGTCGGTCTCTCAAGCTGCAGTAAAGTGGCTGTTTATTAGGGTTACCGAGTATGCTCGAAATTTTAGTCGGCCAACATAGATCAAGTGATGGCCAACTCAAAATCGACTCAGGACCGAGTCAACTCAACTCAGTTACGAGTCAACATCGAGTCGACTCAACTCGGCTCAAATAGAGCCGAGTATATTTTCGGAGATAGAAGGGTATGAGGGGTACTTCTCCATTTTTTTTATTTCTCTACTTTTCATTTTATATTCTCAGGTGGGAGGCTTTTATTAATTTATGTTTTTATTTATTTTATTGGATTTTTCAAAGGCCATAAATTATATGGGTTTTTTAAATTTGGTATTAAATAAGAATTATCTCTTTCAATGATTATTTTGCCGACAACCTGAGTCGGTAGAATTTGGTTGGTTTTAGATTTGATAGCCAAAGAGACAAAAGGAGAAATCCAAGTCAGAGTCGTTTAAACAACGGACTTCTGGCGATACTGTTTTCTGGAGGATTTAAATCAGATTTGTAGACTCCGGTCCATTAGGGTGCTTATATTAATTACATTGTTAAGTCGATTTAATTGGTGTTTACAGTGTTTTGGAGCCAAGTTATATTGAATTCCACGTATTATAAGTGATTTTTATACATTGACAGAAAATATTTTTGGTAATTCCAACGACTGGTTTCAATCTCCTAGTTTAGGAGAAGGTTTTACAGGTTAAATGGAGATGGACCAGATGTTTAGTTGGGGAGTTTTAATTACTTCGTTTGGATTGCTTTAGATGGTTGATCGGATGTGTGGACATAGCATGCGTATTATTTGATAATCCACTGTTTTGATTCTGATGGCAGTCTCAGGTCGATACTATTGTGACTACAGTGTGGCAACACAGTGTTAACCGCAGATTCTTGGGGTCCTCTTCTCATTGCCACATAAACGTTCCGTTTAGTATTATAATATTGATTAGGGCTTATGTGTAACTATCTTTCAACCACTGAGAGTGTATACTAGAATTATAAAATTATATAGCGCCTCAGTGCAACGGGATTATCCCACATCATATGTTGTAATCGCACATTGTGCAAATTACGCCTAATAGAAAATGGAGGGAAACTCTGTAAACCCGTCCAATAGACGTTTTAATTTAAAAAGGAATTGAGTAATAAACGAATTGGGAAAAACAATTAAGCTTGCAATTTATTTTTAAAAATTACCCTATGTTTTGCTTGGTTCTAGATTCGTGAGACAAATACTTTTGTTGCACTGGAAATACAATAGTCATAATTTTGCTGTTTATGAGAAACTTCACATCAAACTAAATTGATAATAAGTCCAAAATCATTGACAATGTGAGTACTACCTTCCACATTAAATCACAGGAAAAAAAACTGTTTTTATTTGATCGTTAATGCCTTTGATCTTATGTACTTCCCGTCCCATATTTATTGATCTGTTTACTTTGCACAAACACCATATTAGGACGCTAAACAGTGTTGCGATAGCTTTCTACTAGAACACTTTTATTTATATGACGCTTCTAAAATTTATCGCGACTCTTTGTAAAGTTTGGGTCAATATATTATGCGACTCTTTATACAAGATATATGATTGTTTTTATGCATCATATCTATAAGGGTCATATCATACATCTATTAGGACACTTATAAAATGTCCTAATAGTTTAATATTGGGTCGATTTGTAATGTCCTAAATATGTATATGCATTGGGACATACTTTTAATATCTGTCACACAATATTAGTACGTCTAATATGAGATTTTTCTCATATTGACACTTATGTCAAATAGGTAGGGTTATAAAAATATTTTTCTCTATTTTTTCCAAAACAGTAATGGGGAGTAAGTAATTACGGTTTTTGTTTTTCTTTTGGTTGAAATTTTGGGGTCATTGGAATTTGAAAGTACTCCCCTTTTCTTCTACATGCTATAACAGGTATGCCTCTCTTTTCTTTCTCACCTTTAATCTTTTTTACCATGCAAAAGGAAACTATGAGACTGTCTCCTTTTTCCATTCTTCACAAGCCAACTATGGGAGTTGCAAAATCACCCTTTTTTCATGCCTTATTATCACGGGCAACCCATCTTAGTACCACTTTTCTCCTCTCTTTTTTCTTCGTCTTGTCATATTCTTCACTCCCTGGACCCCTAAATGGGATCCCCTCACCCTTATTAATTTCTCCGCAGTTAAATTTTACCCTTTTTAAAAAAGAAATTGCATATCTTATGAGCTGATTTCTTATTGAACTAAATTAAATTTAACTGCGGTAAAAAAAGAATAATAGATAAAACTAATTTATATACTCCCTCCGTTCCAAGATTAATAGTACAATTGTTTTTCACGATTTTTCAATGATCATATTTTCTGTCAATATCTATAACATCATATAACAATTATGCATGGAAAATTCGATATTTAGAAAATGAATATTGAGATAAATCTAACAAGATCTCACATGGTGTTTTTATTTTATACTACGTGTTAATTTATATTTATGCTCAAAGAGATCTCACATGGTGTTTTAATTTATATTATTCTCGGGACAAAGGGAGCATTATCAATTCAAAATTGTACTGGACTGAATTAAAAACCCGGTAAATTGGAGAGAACTTAAGGTGAGCAAATAGGTTTGAGATAGCATACGGGTATGTTTAGCACGACTTATTAGTTTTTAACAAACTCATAATGAGCGATTGTTTTAAATGCATATCTAGTCTATCCTAATTTTTAAAATAAGTCAGAGTTGTTTGTTAGTACAACTCCACTGGACACCCTCACATATTCAAATGCACATGTTAAGGTGGCAGGGATTTAGGCACCGTAATGCATTCATGACCATAAACAATTGGCATTTTCATTACCTTTTGAATGCTTGAAATGAAGAAAATAGGACAAACGAGATAAAACCAAAATCACAAAGGTAAGGCAACATCAAGGGATAGTTGTACCAAAAGGGACTATTCACAACCTTCCTTCCTTATGTCTCCCTTTTAACCCTATCCCCTCTATTGTACTTACATGCCCTTCAAATTAAGGACCACGACCCTCTGCCCTCTATAAGAAACCTCTTTGGATTCCTAGTCTCACATGCCCATATATTCATACTTCAAAGCCCAAAAGTCCATCAAACAACAACTAATTCAAATTTGACATTAGTCAGTGTTTCTACGGTTGAAACCATGCTTGACAGATATTATGTTTACATATGTATAATAATAATAATAAAAATAAATTGAGATGTAGAAACAATCACATACGAAGATATTATTACTTATGTATATCCACTCAAATATTAGGTCAGACTTAGATAGGGGATAGTGTTGGCAACATTGGTGTGGAATTTAAAACTGGAACAAGTTTACACTTCATCAAACACAGGCTTCCAAAGGAAATGTTGAAACACCATAGTTCAATCCAACCACTCATTCATTTTTCCTATCTACTTACTACTAGGATATATTTAGTTATAAATTAATCTCATTCGAACTCGAATTGAGAATATGTTTAGTTATAAATTAAGTTCATTCGAAGCCTCGCACCAAGATTTCATAGGCTCGACCGAATTCGATCCCAGCTCCACCTAGAGATATACTCCCTTCGTCCCACCAGTTTTGGTCTATTTACTTTTTTCAAATCAAATTTTGTAAACTTTGACCCTAAATATAAATTAATATTTATAATAAAAAAATATGTGAGATATTGTTAGATTCATCTTAATATAGATTTTTTAAATATACATTTTATGCGAATCTGTTACACGTAGGTATAGACATTGACGGTCAAAAATGATTATTGAAAATTATGAAAAATAAACAGGTCAAAACTGTTGTTACAGTTGTAGTATCAAATGAGCCAACCCATTTATCACATGCTTGCCCCAAGCCCAACTCAGGAGAAAGGCCAAGAAGTATTTATCGTTTCTTTCCTCCTCATCACCACTTGTCATTCGTCTTTCTCTCTATTAAATGCTCCTCTTCCGCTTTAAAATACATAATTTAAAGTGGGCTGAGGAATACAATAATTTGGTTATCATTATTGGGGACGACCACTGTGCTCACATTAATGCCATGAAAGTACTCCCTCTGGTTTCTTAACATTGGCTCCCTTTTTCTTCACATTTTCCCATGTCATGTTTGACCACCGATAACTT
>JAULKK010000011.1:9938209-9963952 GCA_032355705.1 Rubia peregrina | reverse complement strand
GTGGCTTTTAATTGTCTCAGTTCTGTCTCAATTTTTAATTGAGACCCAATTGAGACCCCCACTGTACATGCTCTTATGGAAGTATATTACTCCCTCCGTCCCGGGCAAATTACAGGGCAATCATTGCACATCGTTCAAAATACATATTTGACCATTAATTTGTTTAACGTGTAATAACGGCAAATAAAAAGTTACTTTCGAGAAACTACTTGTTACGACGAATTGAATAATATCATATACGATAATATTATTTTTCATATATCTATTCAAATATGCAGTCAAATATTGATAGAGAATAGTGCCATAAAGTAAGTGAGTAATTTACCCTGATACAGAGGGAATAGTAGGTTTATATTCCCTTTAGGTCCTTCTCGTGCCATTACATAATTTACACCACTAAATCAAAAGATAGATAATCGATAAAGAAACAAAAACGTGAGAATGGACCGAAATGTCGGCCATTTCAAATTTCAAATCCCCCCAAAATCTGCAATTTCTCCCTCCAAACCATTTCCCCCATTTTCATTTCTCTCCCAAACCTTAGGAAATTGAGCCTCAATCTTACCTCAATCGCACCGAAAACCACATAAACTGTCCAAACTTACTTTCCTTTCCCCAAAACATTTTATTATTTGTGATGTCCGCGCCGTCGGTTCGTCGTCCCAACGAACGCCGCGCCAGCGGCGGCGGAGCTAAGATCGCCGCCGCCGCGCCGGGCACTGCTTCCGCCACCGGGAAACACCCGAAACCACTCACCCCGCAGTCTGAAAAGCCAGTACTCGCCAATGGAAAAAATAGCAGCTTTCAGGGGACTTCCGGCAAGGAAAATCCCGGGCCCACATCCCGGACCCGGGCATCGACGACAACGGCGCTGACCCAGAAGCCCGTCATGAGAGCTATGCCCAGAATCGACAAGGCGTCTGCGGTCAATGGGAATTTGACTAGCTCCGGCGGGTCTGAAATTCGCGCCGAGGGGCGCGCCCGGTGGTCCACGTTATCGGCTATGGCGCCGGCGCAAAGAGGTAGGAGTGCTAGCCCTTCTGAGTTTAATAGGGTTTTGTCAAATACTAGGAGTTCTCGAGCTGCTTCTGTAGAGAAAAAAAGGCAGAATTTGAGAGTTTCGAGTGAGAAAAGTGAAATTGAGAAATCAGGTTATAGAAATTCTGTTAAAAGTAGCGGAATCCGTGAAAAGAAAGTGGTTAATTTGAGCTCAGGTTCTGTTAAGTTCAATTTGGATGATTCTGATGAGAAGCCCTCTTTGAGTAGCAAAAATGCAAAATTGAGTTCTTCCAATGGTTTGAAGGGGAAGGATGGAAATGAGGATAAGAGTAGTGGTAGTTCGAGTAATGGTGTTAAGTATCCGAGTAAGGTTCATGAGAAGCTTGCTTTTTTGGAAGGGAAGGTGAAGAGGATTGCTTCTGATATCAAGAAAACAAAGGAGATGCTAGATATGAACAACCCTGATACTTCAAAGTTGATACTGTCTGACATTCAGGAAAAGATTTCGGGGATTGAAAAGGCGATGTATAGTGATGTCGGTAATGAGGATAAAAGGGGTGGTAAAGGTTGCGAGAGTGATGATGGGAAGATTAAGGCATTGGAGGTGAGGGAAGAGAGTAAAGTGGAGGAGGGGAAGAGTTTAGTTAATGGGTTGAATGCGGATGAACTTGAAGCAAGACTGTTTCCCCATCATAAGTTGATTAGAGATAGAACGTCACTCAAGTCATTCTTCGAAAATGCGCCGATTAGTGAGGCAGAAACTGCAGGGACAGAAATTATATTAAATATTGAAGAGAAGGCTGTCAATTTGGTTGATGAGCATCCTATTGCTGTGGAGTTCTTGGCTTCTCTTGGCAATGATCAGTTTGTTGATGGTACTAGAGGGCGGATAGTTTCCTCAGAATTTAATGATGTCCAAGAGACGGATGAATCTGTTGCCTCGGAAAAAGATAGTGTTTCAAACCGTTTTGATGGGAAAGGCGCAAGTGATCCAGCACTAACTGCTGATGAGAGGATTGATGAGTTTGATAGCCAAGAGAACACCACTAGTATGATAATTGGGGAGGACACGGAAGATAGCTTCTTGTACTCTATAAATGAAATTGGACGAAAAACTACAACTGGAGGGTGGTTTGTCTCAGAAGGGGAATCTGTCCTTCTTGCTCATGATGATGGATCATGTTCATTTTATGACATAGTCAATAGTGAGGTATGGATTCTTGATTACACTGGACTTGGGAAGTAGTTATTCTTACCTAATTACCTTGCTACATACATTTTTTGCATAGGCAATATTGTTTACCAATTTGTGCTATGATGGAAACTGAGATATTTGTTTTTTCATATATTTTGATTGCAAATTACATGTCTTAAGGGTTTTTGTTTGCCAAATACAAACAATATTGATGAATGGATCAAAATCAAATAGAGATATATTTTTAGTATAGAAGTGCAAATAAAACAGCAGAAGGTACCAGAGCTTGTTCAAAGGTTAGCTTAGAAGCTGGTACATAATAAGCTCAAGTCTTCTATTTATAAACCTGTTCAAGGTTGGCTGGCATGGTAAGTAGTATTTAATATGAAACTTTGCTTTGCGCAGCTGACAAAGGTACGTGTTTAAGATGGTATGTCTTTTGTGTGTTAGTTGACATGGGTATGTTATTGTGATAAGATTATTTACATGGGTTGCAAGCGTAATTGTTAGTTTCTCTTTTGAGGCTTGTAAATGGCATATGTGCTGCGAGACCGTGCAACCAAAGATGCTAACACTATTTAAATACTATGGTTATAGTATTTATGTCAGTTTAGTGTAGTCCAGTTCAGAGCCTGTTT
Organism: Rubia peregrina; assembly: GCA_032355705.1. Taxonomy (NCBI): domain Eukaryota; kingdom Viridiplantae; phylum Streptophyta; class Magnoliopsida; order Gentianales; family Rubiaceae; genus Rubia; species Rubia peregrina. The sequence continues at coordinate 9,961,120 of JAULKK010000011.1, read as the reverse complement.
TGGCTGGTTTTTTAACTCATTTTTTTGATTTTCAGTAAATTAAGTTCAATTCTGTACTAATAACTACTGTAAGTTGAGTTCAGCACTGGGTTTTAAAAAGCGTGCTTAAATCGCTGAGCGCTAGGTTGAGCGCTTTGTATCACGAAGCGCTGAGCCGGACGGAAAGCGCACGCTTTTCAGCGCTTTTGTCGAAGCGCAAAGCGCTAAAAAAAGCGTGCTTTTGGGCAAAAGCGCACTTTTGGGATTTTTGGCTGAAATGGGCTTCTACATTCTGTTTCCTTTTTTGTAATTACACATTTTGGGCTGAAATGGAGTTGCTTTTAGGGTTAACTAATTCAGGAATATTAACAAAACAGGGGTTAGAGATGGAGATGAGGCCTATGGGGACTCTTTTGGTGGAGATGATGATTTTTCTGATGACTAGAGTTTAGAGCCTTGAATGATTTCATAATAATTTAACAATCCTTTGATCTTAGTCGTTCAATTCTTCTTACTGCCTTTAAAACTTTGAATTTGGTATTGTGTTGAAAACTTTATTTGCCTTTTATGACTTTGTGATATTATTCTAAATTCTATGTTGTGTCTTTAATGAAATAATCCTAGTTCATGTTTTGCATGCGCTTTTATCCGAAAAGCGCGCGCTTGCGCTTCGTTAATTTTTACCCTTAGCGCTTCATTGCACTTTGCGCTTTTTAAAACCCTGCTTTGAATTCACAAATTTATCGTATAGATTCCCCATCAATTCTCACCTTCCATCCTTTGATCTTGGACATCTCACTTGGAATAAGTATAGAGAAATTCATCGGAAATTGAAAGCGTTTGGCAGATCAATGAAGGCTCGATTCTCTTAAATCTTTACCCATTAATATGGTAGTCCTCCGCAGTTGGTACTATCCAACTATTCTTTACTATTTGTGTGAAAAGTACTATCTTGTAACGGAACTTGTTTGCTAGTGCTCTATGAAAATATTAAGTCCTTTACTTTCTTTACTTTGAAAGAGACTAACCATCAATATTTTTCTCTTATGTAATTTCTTAGCGTGGAGTGAGGTCTTAATTATCAATTTAACTATTTAATACAATCTCAGATTCAAACCGAGCTGTCTATAAAATATTGGAACTTAGCAAAGAACTTAGCAAAGAGAGATGGCAAGAGGAAAGGGGGTCTATTATTTAATAAGACATGAAGCTTGGGGCTCTCGGTAGCTATTTTACTTGGACCAGCATTTGAGTGAACATTTTACCAACGGAAGGAGCACAGTCAATCAAGTTAAATAGGTTCACCCGAAGGAAATTCTGTAGTGAGTAAAGTAATAACACTAAGAGAATCTATACAACTTGTCAATAACACTAGTTTCCATAAAATTAAGAAATGGAGGCGATAGCTTATGCACACTTCTTTACAAGTAGATAAAACCTCTCGTATGTGTGAAGCTATATGCCAACAAAGTCTTCTTCAATGAATGTACTAAATAGGATCAATACGATAGAAAGCTATACTCAACTGAGGAACAATGGTACTCAGGGATGTTGTTTGTCTCGAAATAGATACTAGCAAATGAGGAAGATATAGATAGCTTTGGAAAGAGATTAAAAGAAAGATTGAGCGATATTTAAATACGAACAGTTCTATGGGTCTTGATTGAGCATGATGGCAAGATGTGATCCATATAGTCAATCACATATAGTGGATTTGTACTGTTTCTGTTACTGTTATGGCATGGCTAAATAGTACGAAACTTCTTGTTACGAGTCTTATGATTGGATTGATCATGGAGTGAAAAAGTAGACAAGAAAATTTGCTGTATGATTAGTTTTCTGCACTTCAATGGTTTTGCTAATAGTTCTAAATCAAATATTACTGTTGACATGTTCAGATTTCTGAAGGCTAAAAGTGACATTCTCTTGGAAGATGTTACAACTGTGGTTGAAATTGGGTTGGTGTTGTTTAAAATATCAGAGAACAAACTTCATGCTCAGGTAGATTTTTCAAAACTTTGCTTGTATATATCTTTGTCATTTGGTGTTATGATTATGTAATTATCTGCTTTAATTTCTTTTATTAGGTTAGATGGGCAAATCTTTTGGTTAAGGTACTCAACAAATATCGAAAGAAGCTGTCCCTGAAAATTCCCTGGCGGCCTCTGTATGATTCCCTGATGAATACACACTTCAGGAGGTTGGTTTACTTACACACACCTCTTACTTTTTAACTTCCATTTACAGTTTGCGTTAGGTGATTTTTTAATGTTAATAATGAACCGAGCAGTTAGGTTTAACGTGCTCTGTGGCTCTGCGCTGATTATATCATAGATACATTTAGTGGAAGACTGGTCAGGGTCACTCGCTCATGTTTGATATGGATCACTGAAATGACATGTATTATAGGCGATGCTGTATTTGTCGATATTATGACTCAAGGATGAATTGCACACGTCCAGCATAAATTGACAAAAAATAATCTGTGACAATGGTGTGTTAGAACTTGTTGATGTCTTGTGATACAATCAGAGGATGAACATGAATCCGTGTAAATCAAATGCACAGAGCTGTATTAACTGTTAGAACGGTTCAGAGTTAAGGTTGACATGATATATGAGAATCTGCTATCAACATATGCTATTTTTTAATGCTGAGTTTCTGGAAGCCATGTTGAAATGTTAAATGATTCTATTGACTACAGGAATACAGGCCCAGAAGGTTGGAGGGTGAGACAGAGGCATTTTGCTACAATTACTTCTCTTGTTCGTTCCAGTAGGAGATTCTTCCCCCCAGGATCTGCTTCTGAGATATGGTCTGAATTCAGGTGATTGTCATGGCTCTTATTGTGTATGGATTTGAATGGTTAATTGCTTTAGAGCACCTTTATTTGGGTCTGTGCACTTGAGGATTATATTGTCTAGTGGAAAATAGAAAGTACTACTCCATCCCAACTAAACTACACACTTTTTGGTCAACTTTTTCAAGACACGTTTGACCATGTTTGTTTTTCCTTAGTGCAAGGATCACCAAATTTTATGTTAGTGAGTGCTATATGTATCATGTTCTCCTGATTTACATTTTAATTTGATTAGCTTGTCTCTTTATAAACTTTGTTATGTTTTGCCATCGAATATTTTCTGTTCTGGGAACCACTTGCAAATTAACTGTGTTGCATATGTCCTTTTGAAGCCTGTAATGACTGTGCTAACTTGCCTTTGAATTTCTTCACATTGGATGTAATCTTTTTACAGATCTTTATTGGAAAATCCATGGCACAATGCTGCTTTTGAAGGTGCTGGGTTTGTTTGTCTGTTTCTTCCAACAAATTTGGACAATCAGGACTTCTATTCAGAGTGAGGAAAACTAGTACCGTTTGAAGATTTTTCTTTGTTCATTGTGATTGGTTCATAAAAGTATTTGCTGTATTTATTGTCAGAGAATGGATCAAGTCATGTTTAAAACACTGGGATTCTGTACCGAACAGTCAATTTTGGAACAGTCAATGGGTATCAGTTACAGCTCGTGTTATAAAGAACATCAAATCCGTTGGTTGGGAATTTGTTTTCCCGGACCTGTTCAACAAGTACCTGAATATGTTTGAGGTGAGTTTGGTCACTGATGTTTGTCTGTAGTATTGGGATGGGTTATGATATATATTCGGACTATCTGTTTTTACAAAAAGTTGCACTCTGAGTAACTCTTATTATGAGCATTTACAGGTTCCTGTTGCTAATGGCATTGGCTCAAATCCTTACTCTGTGGATGTTTCAAGAAATACTAGATTTTTGTTTGCACATAAGGCAATGACTCCAACCCAGGCCATTGCTAGAGCAATTGTAAGTTGGTTTTATGCTACGTAGATGCCAGGAACTTGTTCATTTATTTTGACATTTAGTTACCTAACATCTCATTACTGATCTAGGTTTACCTCTTAAGACCTGATGGGTCAGCACAAGAATACTTTGAGAAATTGGTCAACCTTCTTGAACAGTTAGTTTTCTGAAACTCTTTTCTATACTACCAAAAAATAGTTCTTTTGTTCAGTCTCAATCATCTATATGTACTTATCTGTCAGCCTCTTTTGAATTCCAGATATTATCACCCGTCTAATGGCGGTAGATGGACATATTCACTAGAGCGGTTTTTGTCCTACCTGGTGATAACATTTCAAAAGCGTTTGCAGAATGAGCAAAAGTAAGATTTCTTTTATGCAGAATAAGTAATGGTATGTGGACTATTTCCTGATGGGAAACAATTCATCTTCAGGAGCAGAGATGATGGCTTATTAAATGCATGCTTCTTGGAGCAGTCTGACAGAGTTGCTTTTATAAAAGCTGTTCTGAAGCTGATTGATCGTGGCCAATACAGCAAGAATGAACATCTTTCTGAAACAGTTGCCACAGCGACTTCTATACTGTCATATATGGAACCATCACTAGTCCTACCATTTTTGGCATCTCGGTTCCACATGGCCTTAGAGACAGTGAGTACTCCTCAAAACCTAATTTTTAGCCTGAATGTTGAAGAATATAAGTTTGCAGTTTTTCTTTTAAAAGTATTTTTCGGAGATTTGTTGATTGCATTTGTTAAATTTCTCTTTTTACAGATGACTGCTACTCACCAGTTGAAGACTGCTCTGATGTCTGTTGCTTATGCTGGACGATCCCTCTTTCTTACAGCTGCTACATCCTTGACGTCAATGACCGATAATGTTGAAAGTGCCAATTCTTACACTGATCTTCTGATGGTGTCGTTATCTAATGCGTTACTGGGTATGGATGCCAATGATCCACCCAAAACCTCGGCAACCATGCAACTGATTGGTTCTTTGTTCTCCAATGTAAGTATCAATGTTTGTGCTGAAGTTTTCAGGAAATTCTCTTGATTTTTGCAGAGGTCTGAACTGTCTATCACTTGCAGATGGCTGTTCTAGAAGATACTACAAGCGAATTGTCATCTCTGCCAGATTTTCGCTTTTCTGAATGGCTAGATGAGTTCTTTTATCGTCTCTTTTCTTTGCTTCAACACTTGGAACCAAGCAGTGTTTTGTAAGCAAATGTTTTGATACTTAATGCAGTTTTTCCTTTTCATTATTTTCCCTAAGCTATACTTGAAATTTTTGGCTTTGTATATATACTAAATATATCAAGTTATCTGCATGGTGTAGGGGTGAAGGAGTGCATTCACCAAGCAGTTCAGCAACTTTCTTGGTCGAAGAAGGTCCTTACTACTATTGCATGCTAGAAATCCTTTTTGGGAGACTTTCCAAAACACTTTATAAGCAGGTACTTGGTTGGTCTTTTGAGTATAATCAGCTTATTTGTTCATGTAATTGAGTTTTTTTCCAGACCTTTTTCAATTTCTATGACAGTTGGACATGTCAAAATGAAGTAATGTACTAAATATGTTTTTTTATATAAATTTTATTTATGCATAATTGAAGATATTTACAATTAAACATGTATGTTGGAGACTGTGAAAAAGCAAAGCGGATCCTAATAAAGGGACCAAGGGAGTATTTTTTATGCTTGTTTTCCTCTCTTTAGAAAATATTTACGTTTATTTGGTTGTTGGTTAGGCCTTGACAAAAATCTCCAAGTTCATCAAAACAAATATTCTTCCGGGGGCAATTGCTGAGGTTGGACTGCTGTGTTGTGCCTGTATCAGTTCAAATCCAGAAGAAGCTGTTGTTCATATTGTTGAGCCAATTTTACATTCTATTTTATCGTCATTGAAAGGAACGCCTGTTACTGGTTATGGAGGATCAGGAACTTTTGAGGCTGCTGGACTAAGCAAGGTATCCTCATCTCTAGTTTGATCTGGTATTGCATGACGAATTCTCTCTACTGATATTAGTAATTTTTCTTTCAGAAAAAAGCCACTCTCTCTCCAGCTCTTGAAACATCTATTGAGTATCAGTTGAAAGTGCTATCAGTTTCAATTAACTATGGAGGTCCTGCACTTCTTCGCTACAAGGATGATTTTAAAGAAGTTATTTTTTCTGCATTTAATTCGACATCCTGGAAGGTTGTTATTCTACTCTTCGTGTTAGTATAATTTAGTTAAATCCTGTGAGTACCAGTTCCTCTTAAACTTGAGAAACAAAATCCAATTCATGTAATTATGTTTTTTGTTACATGCTTATTCTGGGTAATACTACTGTTTAATATACTAATGCCAGGGGAAGTATTCTTAGTATCATTTGAGTGAAGAAAAATGCAAGTTTTTGTTGAATATAACTAGTGAGTTTCTTCTTGATATAGAGAGATGCTGTGTTGTCAGTAATTTAATCATCTGAATCTACAATATTTTACTTGGTAATTTCATTTCTGTATATCATGTAAAGGTTTTTTGCTCCAAGTCTATCAAGTTTAGCTGGTAGCTATCTGGAGTGAAGTCAAAATTCTCAGTTCCGTTCACAGTACACATTATTTTTGGCAGGTCAATGGTGCTGGGGACCATGTTCTCAGATCTCTTCTTGGAAGCTTGATCCTCTATTACCCAATTGATCAATACAAGTCTGTATACTTTATTACGCTTCTGTTCATATGATACCATAGACTACATACATGGTAGCTATCATTTCTGATGTATTGACAAGGATATCAATGAATTATTTCAGGTGCATTTCTCATCATTCTGCTGCTGCTTCATTAGAAGAATGGATCAGTGCAAAAGATTTGTCAGATGAGGAAACATCAGTTGGCCCGAAGTGGCACATTCCCTGTGAAGAAGAAGTTCAATTTGCCAATGAACTGTTGAAGCTACATTTGGATGGTGCTTTAGAGGATCTTAGGAGGATATGTCAATCTAAGATCAATTCTGATCCAGGTGCTGCTTTCATATTTTCTCTGATCCATTCTGATTGTTCATCTAAAAATTCACTTTCTACTGTTGTGGCTACATAAAAGGGTTATGGACTTGTTTCTGGAAATCTAAAAATTCCTCGGTATTTTTTTTTGGCTGGAAAATTTGAGGACGCGAATTTGTTTTCATATTTTTGTGACTAATATATTCATTGATATGGAGTTCTATTATGTGTTGGTTTATGCAATTGTCGTCTCAGGTGAAAATAAAAACTCTACTTGTATTGTCTAGCTATATTACCTCTGCTGATTATTGTATACTGTTTGATGACCAGGAGATGAGAAAGAGCACCTGAAAGTGACTCTTTTGCGTGTTGATTCTTCATTACAAGGTGTTCTGTCATGTTTGCCTGACTTCAGGCCGTCCTCTAAGAATGGGATGGTTGAAGATGCTAGTCACTTGCCTTTCATAATTGCTGGAGCAACAGGTTCGGTTGTGGGCAGCACAGAATTACGAGAAAAGGCAGCTGATATCATCCATTCTACTTGCAAGTGAGTTATCTGCAGTGTTAAAAACATGTTGGCTCATGTATACTCGTACTTATGTTTCTTTTTTAATCTTGTCTACGGTTTCATAGATGTTACCTGTATCTTTATGATATGTGCCCTGTTAATAAGTTGCGCGTAGCTGAACTTGATACTATTATTGCGCACGTTGCAGATACTTGTTGGAGGAGAAATATGACGATAGCATTCTCTTACTACTGGTCATTCGTATAATGGATACTTTGGGAAACTATGGTAATGCACAATTAGCAAAACATATCTGCAGTAATGGTTACATCTTAATTATAATAATTCACTCTTTACTTGCTTTTTTGCTTTTTCCAGGAAGTTCAGAATACGAGGAGTGGTCAAATCACAGGCAAGCTTGGAAACTGGAATCTGCTGCCATAATAGAATCACCGGTTAATTTTATAGTGTCATCCCATTCTAAAGGGAAAAGAAGGTGAGATTAAAAATTAAAAATTTCTGTTTCATTTCTCACATTGTACGTCAACTAATGTTATTAACATGCCTTTCTAAGCTATATCTGATCTAATTACAGGCCGCGTTGGTCTCTCATTGATAAAGCATACATGCATAGCACTTGGAGATCATCACAATCATCCTATCATTTGTTCCGCACGGGTGGCAGAATTTCTCCATCTGATCATATGCTCATTTTGATGAATGATCTTCTTGATTTGTCATTACACAGTTATGAAACTGTGCGCTTGTAAGTTATCTTATTCTTGAAGAGCTAATAAGAGGAAATTTGCAATGCATTCGGCTATGCTCTGAAATTTTGAAACGGCCTGATGTCCTGCATGTTAGAGGAAGTTTTATTTTGTGCCAGTTCTCAAGAATTTCATGTTTTAGGGTTGGAATAAAATTTCTGAGCTTTTGCATGTTTCACAAGTTAAAAAGTTGAAAGCAATGCAACTTTGACATTAAGCCTCAAAGGTGATACAGTTTGGGAATCCCAAATTATAAAGTAGATTATATTGTTTAAAGTTTACCCATTTGATCATCAAATAATGTCAGCTGTCTGTGGTTTTCCATTTAATGGTGGCAAATAATCATTGTGTGGAGGATGACTTGATGTTTTACTTCAAAATCTGGCTTTCTTTAAGTTGGCATTGGCATTTTTGCTAATTGTTCCATGCTCACTGTTCCCAGATTTATTTTCTCTTATCATGTTCACGCGGTAGGATCTTAATGACCTTCTCTCTATTTTGTTCTCACAGTCTTGCTGGGAAATCTCTTCTGAAAATGCTGAAAAGATGGCCTTCTTCAATCCCAGATTGTGTGTACAACCTTACGAAGAACCTGAAGACTCCCAGTTCACCGGAATATACTGTCTTAGGTTCATGTGCAGTTCTTGCATCGCAGACTGTTCTCAAGTGTTTGACCATGGTAGATTATTGATTAGCGATATTGATTTTATGAATTGCATTTTATTTGTAGTTCTAATATTTTCTTGTCATCCAGGACGAAAAGGCTCTTTCTTCCTTTCTTCTTGGAATACTTTCAAGGTGACGTGTTGTGTTCTTTTTTCATTCGTGATATTTATAGCATAGGATTGTGTTTCTTACTCTATTTGATATTGCATGTAGCTCCCATCATGAATCACTCAAGTCTCAGAAAGCGATCACCGAGGTTAGATTCGCTTCAAATTTTCAATAATTATTCCACTCGTTACACCAAGTTAATTGAATCTTTGGCAGCTTTTTGTCAAGTACAATATGTATTTTGAGGGAGTATCCAGAAGTGTTTTGGTGGCATCCGGAACTCATTCAAATGGAACAGATATCTCAGATTTGGTTTCTGAAATTGGTTCCATGAGTTTTGGAAGCAGTAATCTGCACTGGAGGTATACTTATCTTCTTTCAATAGCGTCCTTCTTAATCGTAACTCCTTCATATCTTTTTTTCATTACAGCTGCTCTCTAGCTACCTTAATAACCATCACAACCTTTTGTAATATATCACTAGTCTTCTACTTGCCATTCATATAGAATCCAAAGTAATGATACTTGATATTTGCTCAGCAATACTTGTTTTCTTACTTTTAATCTTTTTTTTAGGTATAATCTGATGGCTAATAGAGTTCTCCTACTCCTGGCCATGGCATCTGCAAATGACCCTTGTTCATCTTCGAAAATTTTAGCAGAAACTTCTGGTATCAGCTATGCCTAACTTAGGACATACGTACATATGGTTTTCACTGTTCTTTCCAAGAGTATAACATGAGATTTAACCTTACCAGGTCATTTCTTGAAGAGTTTGAAGAGCCAACTTCCGCAGACAAGAATTTTGTCAATCTCTGCATTGAATACTCTTTTAAAAGAATCTCCATACAGAGTATCTATTGAAGACATCACTTCCTCTGGGGCTGAACAGGAAATTGCCAAGTCTTCCCTTGAAGGAGCTTTGAGTAGTATTTTTCAAGAAGAGGGCTTTTTTGGTGATATTCTGCAAAACCTTTCCAATGTTCATGTAATCGCTGATACAGATGGTGCATCCTCTAGAGGACATCAAGGGAACTCTAGTTTACAGAGTATGGCAGACAAATCAATTACGCATTTCTACTTCGACTTTTCTTCTTCGTGGCCTCGTACTCCTAGCTGGATTTCGTTGCTTGGAAATGACACCTTTTATTCAAGTTTCGCAAGAATCTTTAAACGGTTAATTCAAGAATGTGGCATGCCTGTCCTGTTGGCTCTTAGAGATGCATTAGTAGAATTTATTTCGGCCGATGAGAGGTCTAAGCAATGTGTTGCTGCTGAGGCATTTGCTGGAGTGCTGCATTCTGATGTTGCCGGTATTTCAGAAGCTTGGGATAGTTGGATGATGATTCAGTTACAGAATGTTATTCAATCACAATCTGTGGAATCTATTCCAGAGTGGGCTTCTTGTATCCGTTATGCTGTTACTGGTAAGGGTAGATATGGTACCAGGGTTCCCTTACTGAGACAGAGAATTATGAATGGTTTGCTGAACCCATTAGGCCAAACAGCAACTTCTGCAGTAGTTGCCAAGCGGTACATATTTCTCACAGCTGCTTTTATAGAAGTCTCACCACAAAGCATGCCAGTAGATGAGATGCAACTTCATTACAAGCTGCTGAAGGAGTTGCTGAGTAATATGAGCCATTCATCAGCTCAAGTAAGCGGATTACTTCTTCCTTAATAACCCTATTAGTGGTTCTAGTTCAGTTGGTAACAATTTTCCCTTCTCTGGTCACTCATGTTGTAATGTTATTTTATCTTCAACAACCTAGAAACTCTCTAGAGATTTCTGTCTTTCCTGCATAATCTTGTTCTGCATCTCAAAGTTAGGCTCAATACACTCACATATTCTGATAGGAGACTTCAATGGCTTGACCTTTTCTGATAGTTTTGATAATCTTTGTTATGTTTGTGTGCTACCATTGCATATCTCTCTCTCTCTCTCTATATATATATATAATATTATCCATCTATCTACTTCCCTGTATGTGCTGCTAACCCTTATATTCATGGAGGTTCTGTTGGCTGTGGGGAAAAAAGGGTTAATACAGTAGAATACATATATTTAATCAATAGTCACTCTTAGTCATCTCATGATCTTAATGTTCATACAGGTTAGAGAATCAATTGGTGTAGCTCTATGCGTGTTGTGCTCAAACATTCGGCTTAGTGAATCCTTCAATCCTAGTAACTCTGGTAAAGGAGTGACTGCAGATGCATGCAATGCTTTTGATGCTGGTAGTTGGGATAGTTATCTAGTTGAAAGAGCTTCAGAACTTGTGTTGAATATCCAAAAGATTGGTGTATCCGACTTCATGGAAGTCCAAAATGAGAAAATCTCAGACAATGGGAAATCGTACGACCAGTCCAGAGAAGATGTTAATTGGATGGAAACGGTAATCATTTATGAAAAAAGTACATTCTTATAGCTGCTTGAATTTGTAATTTTTAAAATTTACTTCTTCCATTTTTGTGAGCAGATGTTTCATTTTGCCATCTCATCCCTGAAATCTGGAAGATCTTCAGTTCTGCTAGATGTTTTAGTGGGTCTTCTCTACCCCATCATCTCCTTAAGGGTATGATTCTTTTACTATTGCCCTATTATTGGGTTTGTGTGTCTTATTATTATATTATTCAACTAACCCTATGGTCCTGATAAAAAAGTTCTCTTGTTGAATTGAACCAACAAAGAATAGATTGATATGAAGTTCTCTCCTCAAAAATTTCTTCTTATACTCTATGTTCAGCATGGAGAAAAAACCAAAAATTAAAGCGCTGCAAAATTTCTGTTTCCCTACTTTTCAGCACAGTGTGTTTGTGCTTCTAGCTATCATTAAATTAGGAAGCTATGTGTATTATAGGGTCAATATGCTGTATTTACTGCAGAGAACCTCTGCTTAGATAATGGTTGTTGGTGGTATCTCTGAGTCTGATCTACCATCATTCTTTTTTTTTTGGAAGGAATCATCAAATAAAGATTTGTCAACTCTAGCCAAAGCAGCGTTTGAATTGCTAAAGTGGAGGGTTTTCCAAGGAACAAATCTTCAGAAAGCTGTATCTCTTGTTCTCTCTGCTGCTGATGACTCCAATTGGCGAATTAGATCTGCAACATTGACGTTTTGGAGGACTTTTATGTTCAGGTATGGTTCCTCTTTTCATTCCAATCATCTTGTTTGTTGGATTTGATGATTAAACTCTATCTTGTCTTTTAATTATCAGCTTTTGATTAAAGAAGTAATCACAGTGTTTCTAGATTTATTTATAAGACTGTAACATCGAAGTTGAATAAGTGTACTCTGAGAGTTTCAGCCCTGTTTCTAGTTATGAACTAAAAATAAGTGTTCCATTATATCTACCCTCCTTCCTCTTTTGGGGCATCATAAGACATAAGGTGTATCACATAGTGCGATGGTTGAGAATTTCTGCTGATTTTCATATTTGTGAGGGTTAATTGATATTGATGCCATTTGTGTCCTAAATTAGGCACACTTTCATCCTCCCTAACGTGGATGAGAAGCAAATATGGTGCACCGTGGAGAAGCTATTAACCGACAATCAAATTGAGGTGAATACTATCTTGCATTGGATAATGTTGTGATTGTATAGTGGTTAATAATATTATCTTGCATTGGATAATTAAGGTGAATATTACAGAGTGTATCATCTGTCTTATTTCGTATGGTTATGGAATTCACGAATGTTTCAGGTAAGGGAGCATGCAGCAGCTGTATTAGCTGGCCTCATGAAGGGCGGTGATGTGAATTTGTCCGAAGACTTTCGCAACAGAGCTTTTAAGGAAGCTAATATCATCCAGAAGAAAAGACAGCAAAGGTTAATCTTTTTACTCATTTCTTCTTAATCATTGCTTATTAGGATACACATGTTCTACTCTGGCTTGCTAATGAACAACATCTGTATATGTTTATTTCTGCACAATGTTCATTTTACTTCTCAAATGTTTAGTCAAATGATTATTCAGCAGTGGTGACTTTCTTTCAAAATTTATCATGCATTGGACGGTAGCATAAACTAATCTGAGGTTGCCGACTTCTTGCATAACTGTTCTTTCGATTAGAGTTGTTTTTCTATCATGTTGTTAGTGCATTGCAGCTGATCGATAGTTTTTGATCTTTGACTGTGATTTGGAAAGTTAGGATATAAAAATCGATGGAGATACATTATTAGGTTCAGGATTTTGTTTGATGGTTGTAAAACCAGCCTCATGCATGGATGCTTGATTTGATTACAACTCTTATAATTGGGTGGATTTTAAGAATTGTCTATACCATATCATTTATGAACATGGATTCCCAACTTCCAATTGCAGGACACCTTCCCCGCTTCCTCTAGCATCAATTCATGGCTCTGTGCTTGCTTTAACAGCTTGTGTTCTCTCAGTTCCTTATGATATGCCCAGGTCTGTCCCACTCACTTGAACACTAGATTTGATCTGGAGCCGCAGAAAAAAAAAAGTGACCTTTATTTTGTATTGTTTTTTAGCTGGCTGCCGGAGCTTGTTACTTTACTTGCTCTTTTCGCATGGGAGCCATCCCCAGTTAAGTCTACAGTCACAAAAGCGGTTGCTGAGTTCCGGCGCACACATGCTGACACATGGAATTTTCAAAAGGAAGCTTTCACTGAAGACCAACTCGAGGTATTATCTTGAATTTGAGTCTGGTTTATTTCATTTTCTATCGAATCAATCTCGAGTCCAACCCCTCTTTGCTTAAATACTTGCAGATTCTCGTCGACACATCCTCCTCCTCGTCTTATTTCGCTTGATAATGTATATCATTCCCCCTAGTAGAGGCCTATAGAGTATACATGTACAGTCTTCAAAATATTCAGAGCCATGATCTGTGCCATTAGTACTGTAATGAGATTTTCTTATGAAGTTTCATAGATATATACATACTTTTATGACTGGTAGAAGAAGATAAATATTGCCGTCTAATTTCTACTAAGAAGAGATTCTTTTCTTTTCTATCCCAGTATAAGAATTTGTAGTATTATTCTGCTGTCCTCCTAGATCATAGGACTCATCAGTTCTTCCGATGGTAAGTCCCACAGAACACGGTCTGAACTGAAAATGGCATTCCCATTTTCATTTTCCCCCGCTTTCGTGGCCTCGTCCTTTTCATCCTCGGGTTTCTCTATGCTCCGGTTCCAAACAGACCTGTCGCCTTCATTGACAAGCGACGAGAGTCCATACTGGAATCCGGAATCCTGCCCAGCAAACGCGCTGCAACCTCCAGTATAGTTCCCGGACCCGGCTCCATTCGTGTCCCATTGCTTACTGGTGTGTACTGTGTCGGGGTCTTTTATCGCTCTTGACAACCCGTACTTGATCTTATTGATGGTTTCATCTCGGTCCTCATGCTTAACCCGGTCCCCGGAACTGTTAACAGGCGCCATCCCGAGCTGCTGCATCTGGAAGCTGCCGATGCGTTTCTTGGTGAGGAGATGGAGCATCTCGTCCTTGAAACAGCCGAGGGCAGCTTCCGCCAGGTGCGGAACCTGTGGTGGCGCCAGAGTGTTGGCGATTTCCGATATGAGGTGAGAGAATGGCTTGTGTGTTACAGGGTCAATCCCCATCCCAGAAAGCTTCTTCTTGAGCTTAGTATTCCAATGGTTTTTCACGTCGTTGTCGGTCCGACCCGGCAGCTGGGCAGCTATAACTGACCATCTGTTCCAAATCTTAAAAACTCAGAACTGAAAGTGTTGATTGATACATTTAGAAAAACATAACAGGAAATGGTAAATTTTACCGGTTGCCGAGAACGGAATGAAGAGTGACTATAGTCTGCTCTTCTGCGTCGGAAAATTGCCCGTGCTTCAGGTCTGGTCGGAGGTAGTTGGTCCAGCGCAAGCGACAGCTCTTTCCACATCTCTGTAAACCTGTAAAACAACCATGCCATTGCCGATTTCAGTATTACATTCGGAGTGAAAAAAAAAAGATCGAGAACAAAACATCAACGTAGGTTCAGACCCGCGTGCTTTGGTATGAGCCGCCAGTTGCGAGTGCCGTGCTGCGCAATGTACGACGACAGCTTGTGGTCTTCCTCCGGCGTCCACTGCCCTCTCTTCACATTGTCCTTCTCGCAGCACGGAATCCGTCCCATGGCGCCGCGGCTTCTCGTCACTTCCCGGGAGCAGAAACGGTGGGTAAATGTGAGAAAAAGAATGGTCTTTTTTCAGTATGATTAATCAATCAGTAATTCTATGTTTGATGTCTTTTTTTTACCTGTTGGAGGTAAAGAAATGGAAGAAGAAGGTTATATAAGGGGTGAAAATGATGGCATCAAAGGTGCATGATGTGATTAAAGAATTCAACGCTGTTGAGCGTGTGAGACATTGGCAGGTAGCTCACCCACAAGACACCCGGTCAACGCCTCCCCCTCTCTCTCTCTCTCCTCCCATTTTTTTCTCTCTCTCGTCTCACACTATTCTCAGAAAATCACAGCTCCTAAAATTAAATTGCCAAGATTTTTTTTTTCCAGTGGCACCTTGAACATTATGAAAGTTCCATTTCAGGGAAGGACGACGTAATGTGATACTTTATGTTTTATCGAACCCTGCTTTGGTCTCTCGCAACGCTTCAGGGTTACTTATTTGGTTAGGTCTCGATTTTCGCTAGCATTTTCGTAGTAGTTCGTTAAGGAGTTATAGCTGTTTCATTAAGCATCATCCTAGTAGTTCACGACACATCAGCAGTTCATATAGGAGCTACGGTCATTTCATTAAGGATCATTTAGACTCTAAAAGTTCTGTTAATTGGATTTATTGTAAAATTATTATATCTGACGGCAAAAGTTTTTAATGTACAATCTCGTACAATCAATATATGTAGTGTGTGACGCTGACAACAGTGTAATTAGGATGAATTAAAACAAAATCATAGTCAAAGGGCATTGGATGAAAGCATCATGCTACCAAGAATGGTTGGTTTAGGGTCAAATTCTCGAAGACTAGAAAACAAGCTATGTAGTTCCGTTGATGTAGGAACTAATCACAGCTCCACTAGTCAACCAGTAAAGCTAATCAACTTTTTCTTTCTTCTTCCAACTTTTAACTGCTCTTCTCCAAGAACTTGCAAGCACACAATACCTGCTGCCATAGCCGAACTACTCGACTTTGGTTGAACCAGCACTTTCAACAACTCATTCCAAAGATGAAATGAAGGTTTTCGTCGAATCCTGATGAGTTTTTTAGCCGAATTTGGCGCTTAAGAGGCCTCTGACAGAGCCGATGAACGCGAAGATTATTACAACAAGGCAGATGAAAGAATACAACCGAAGAATGATAGATTTGGCTGTCCATGATCCTATGTTCCTCTGCACCAAGTACATTTCAACTGGGAAGTACACAATAATAGGCCAGAAGTTTATAGCTCCAGCCACTCCGATAACCTCGTTGAAGTAAGGGAAGAACATGGCAATCCCAGTTATGCAAACAACATAAGCAGTTCTGAAGCAGATTCTGACAAAATTCAGCTCCAGTACAGGAAGCGACACGAGTTTCAAACTGTAGGAATCATGCACAAGGCCATTCTCAGGGAATTTTCTGGATAACCGGCTTTCGACGTGTGCAAATAGTGGCTGACAGAACAACTGAAACAGGAGAATAAAAGAAAAGAGATGTTTTGTTACAATATTTGTACAGATTGTTAAATGTATGCATATTAAGGCAGTTGAAGAACACAAAAACTCTACAAACCCTATAGCATTCCTTTTCCCTGAGATCAATAACACAGAGAAACAAAAATTGAGTTACATTTCTAAGTGTCAAAAGGCCTTCAAGATTCCTCCAAATTTGTATCTTTTCCAAGATTCCACTTTTATGTTGTGAAACCACTTTTCAAGATTCTCAAGCATACCTAAGAATTCGATGTATAATTGTGTTACAATCTTTGTACAAATTTGTTGAATGTATAGATTTGTACCTGATAGCCTCCAATGAGGTGAAGAAAAATGCAGGCATTGGCAAAGTCTATCAGCCAAAATGGCTCATAAAATCCAAACCCTGTCAAGAGATTTCCGGGCGTGGAGTTTCCGAATGCTCCATAGCCAAATCCTCCACAGCAAATGTAAAAGAATGTTGTGATGCAGACTGATATAAGCGACGCCTTCTTCATTGTCGCGTTTTCTGGTGGAGGAGACCTCATAGTGTCCTTCAAAAGTGTTTTTCGAGATTCATTTTTTCTGCACTGATTCTTGAGAAAAAAATGGAAGATTCTTTATGTACCTGAATTTCAAGAAAGTAGAGAGAGAATGGGAAGGAAAATGCAATATTTCCAATTGCCTGAGCAATTGACCACACTTTTTCAGAAGCATTAGGAGCTAGAACTCCTACTATGCTACCTTTTACTTCTCCATTTTCTGAGAAAAGGGATAAAATTTCATGTTTCTGAATCCAACAGAAATGGAAAACAAGGAACCAGCATTCAGTATATAGTATGATACCGATGATTTTGGCTAATCCGAGCCCTGACCCAATCAAGGAGTACGCGAACGACATGGCGGCTGCAACAACTGATAGCCATTTCATGTTCTGAAAATTAGGTATCTGGGAGACAAAGATTTGAAGGGCTCCAAATAGAAGCATGAAGTTAGCAGTCTTGTAATCGCATTCGGCCTGGTGCCCAAGGTCATGGTAGCAATTTGATCTCAGAATTGCCCTGAAAAACCAGTTCAAACAAAACTGTTAAGTGACATAAATGCCGAAAATCAGAAGTTTCAAAGCTTGTTACCTCATGCTTATTGAAGCTGTAACTGTATACACAATCCCAACCTTGATGAAGTTGAAAAACACAAAAACTCCACAAACCCTAGCATTCCTTTTCCCTGAAATCAATAATACAAAGAAACACAATTGAGATGCAATTCTAAGTGTCCAAAAAAGCTTCAAGATTCCATTAAATTTGCAGCCTTTTCAAGATTTCACTTTTATGTTATGAAACCCTTTTCAAGATTCTTAAGCATCTTAGAAAACACAAAAACTCCACAAACCCAAGCATTCCTTTTCCCTGAAATCAATATCATACACAAACAAAGAAACAAAATTGATTTGCAACCCTAAGTGCAAAACACCTTCAATATTCCACCTTTATGTGGTGAAACTCTTTTCAAGATTCCAACTTCTCAAACCTTCAAGATTCCATCAAATTTCCAGATTTTTTTAAGATTCCAAACCCTTTTCAAGACTCTCAAGCATACCTAAGATGGCTTGAACAGCATCAATGTATGATCCATTGGTGTTGGGGCCGAACCGGGGATCGGGGGATTTGTAGCAGTTTGTGAGAAGAGTTGCAGAACTGAGGCTGACTGATGCAAACAGAAGCATAGTGATTGGACCTGCAATCCAACCTAGTCTTGACATGCTCCATGCTAGTGCCAGAACCCCTGATCCTATCACTCCTGTTATTATATGTGCCACAGCACTCCATTCATTTCCTGTTTTCATGGAGACAAAAACACAAACCTTGTGATTGCAGCAATGTTTATAGGGTCGGGATCCTATGCATGCATGATCGTTTTTTTGAGTAGGATCGGAGTTTTATAGAATCAGAAAGATTCGGATCGAGATTATGATAACTATGGATTGCAGTCAATAAATAGAGGAGAAAAGTTTTACCTTTAAATTTTACAGTTTTCTTGCAATTGTATGACAGGAATAGTAAAAAAGAACATGATGATTCAAATGTTCACCTGAGCTTCTAGCTTAAACTGAATTAATCTAAAACGAAACATAGTGAAAAATAGGAATAACATATCAAAACCAAGCTAAACAATAATAATTTGAATTGAACTGAACTGAAGTGCAGATAAGTTGGGAAAAAACAGAGATTGGAAGATGAAGAAGGAAACTTGCTCTAAAAACAGCAGTTTTTTCAGGCTATTTCTGGAAAGGAGTTAGTACAGACATTAATGGGGTTTGAAATTCTCTTGAAATTAGTACCTTTTCTCGTACTAGGATGAACAAGCAACAGGGAAGTAATTCCCAGGTCTCTGGCGCTGCTAATTTGATCATGATTCTCTATCGACCCCATGAGTTGAAAGAAATATCTCCAATATTTGTGGAAGTTTCGGAAATAGCAAGGTTCAGAAAGCTTATGCTTAAAGAATCTGTTCAACCAAATGTACCAGGTTCATTTTCAAGAATGAGATGTTTTTGTTTTCTTGTAAGATTCCTATTCTGGGTCCACTAGAATTGATCATAAATGACCCTGATATTTTGGATACGAATATTCAAACAACATTGCCCATTAATTCAGCAGAATAATATCTTGAAGATTCTTGATTCTTTGATCATTGCCACTCTATATATTTTGTAAGAATCAACAGCTAACATTGATCTCACCCGTCTTTCACTTTGCAAACCTAATTTTCAGCTAAGGCCTAAAAGTTTATACGCATTTCAATTCGGGAAGTTCTGAATGGACGTTATTTCACTTATCTTGATCTATCATTACTGTTTTTACTATGTTCGGTTCAATTTAGTGAAAAATGACTTGAGACCACTCATTAGGTCATGTTCTTTTAAGTTTATCCGTAATTCAATTTAGTAAAAAATT
Source organism: Rubia peregrina (assembly GCA_032355705.1). Taxonomy (NCBI): domain Eukaryota; kingdom Viridiplantae; phylum Streptophyta; class Magnoliopsida; order Gentianales; family Rubiaceae; genus Rubia; species Rubia peregrina. The sequence continues at coordinate 9,941,706 of JAULKK010000011.1, read as the reverse complement.
TATTTGATATTATTATACTTAATTTTGGTCTATTATTTTTACTTTTCACTATGTTTAGTTTTATTTTCATTCAATTTAGTTCAGTTCGATTCAGTCACAAATCAGTTCGGGAAAAGGACTGAAAATCCCTCAGAGCAGTTCAAATCCACTTTTAAGCGGGCGAATGGTCCAAAGGACTCGTAACCTAATGGAAAAGGTACGACTTCTCCATTCGTAACATCTGCAATGGACGTTTCCAAAGATTGCAAATCCCAAGTTTATCTATAGCGAGCGGATCTAATCATATCAATGTCTAATTTATTTTTATATGTGTAATAGTTGTGGATAAAGCCTCAAAGGTCCAATGTGTTTTTATTTTTCTTGTGCTCACTCGTATTAATAATATGGCCATGTAGATTTGTATAGGAATGGCCGAACCAACATATGAATATCTTGAGGATTCTTGATTCTACAAATTATACAAGAAAACTAAACACACTAATGCTTTTATCCTGTCTTTAACTTTACAAAGCAAACTTTCAGCTAAGTCTAGCATTCAAGAGTCCTTGAACTGAGCCAATAAAGCTCACAACAGAAATAAGAAAGCAGAAAAAGCTGAAAATCTCAAGAAGAATCCACTTTTGAGTCCAAACACCAATCTTTCTCTGCACAATGAACATTTCCACAGGGAAGTATATGCCCAAAGACCAAAAATTCAGGGCTCCCAACAATGCCAACACTTGATTGAAGTAAGGAAAGAGCATCGAAATCGCGGTTATCGACACAACATATGAAGTTCTGAACCACAGCCTGAAGATGTTCACTTCAAAAACAGGCATCTTTGGCAGCTTCAGCTCCTGATTCTTAGTCCATTGGCTGTTTGGGTACTTGGAACTGAACCATTTCTCCACGAGCGCGAAGATCGGCTGGCTGAAAATCTTATTCAAGCACAAAAAAGTGTTGCAAAACATTAGACTGGGATTCTACTAGGGGTTAGTACTTCCGTAACCCTATTCTTATACTATATTTATATCAGTAATAAACTAGTCCTGATCACCAGGGTTTGCATTCTACGTGGTATCAGAGCAGACGGATCCTAAATAAACTGGCCCTGATCATCGGGATTTCCATTCTACGTGGTATCAGAGTAAACTAGCCTTGATCATCAGGGTTTCCATTCTACATGGTATCAAAGCAGACCGATCCTGAATAAACTAGCCCGGATCATCGGGGTTTCCATTATTCTAGGGTTTAGCACTATAACATTATGCATGAGCAATGTACCTGATATCCTCCAACTAGGTGCAAAATTATGCAGGCATTAGCAAAGTCCACAAGCCAAAATGGCTCATAGAACCCAAATCCTGTCAAGAGATTTCCAGGGGTTTGCTCGCCAAATGCTGCATATCCAAAGCATCCACAGCAAAGGTAGAAGAAAGTTGTTGTGATGATTGAAATGGTAGAAGATTTCTTCATGGTTTTGTTCTCAGATGGAGATGACCTCAAGGTATCCTGAAAAATGAAAATGGTTTCTGATTTCATATACCCGAAATGCGATACTTCAACAAAAAACACTACTATCTGTAAAAATGTAATTCACCTGAATCTCAAGAAGGATTACAGAGTAGGGATAGGCAAATGCTATGTCTCCAAATGCCTGGAAAACCAGCCATAACTTTTCTCTTGTGTCGGTCTTCGGGACACCAGAAATGCTTCCCAATATCCTCCCATTTTCTTCAAGATTGAAACTCTCTTACTGTCAAAATATGCAAAAATATGCCAACAACCGACATATGTATGAACAGAAATCAACTCGAATGACAGTATTCTGTACCTACAACTTTTGCAAGGCCGAGTCCTGCCCCGATGAATGCATAGGAGAAGGACATGGCAGCAGCAATGACAGAAAGCCATGCCATGTTATGAAAATCTGGAATCTGAGACATTACAATTTGTACTGCTCCAAACACTAGCATGAATCTTGAACTGTCTTGGCTACAATTTGCATCGTGCCAGCCTTTCCTATGGTAACAGTTTGATTTGTAGATTGCACTGGAAAAAAAAAGGAAATGAGAGTGTATAAATCCACAGATTGATTGCATTTAGAATCAAGAATCGAGAACCAAGAATCAAGAAATTGGAGATGATCAAGCTTGTACCTCAAACTCTTAGTAGCTGTGATGGTGTAGGCTACCCCAGATCCATATATACTTTCCACTACAAAAAATTTGCATATTTGTTCCATTCTTTTGCCTGAAACATGTTCACATTGTTTCAATTCATAATCTTAACCATTTTGAAGTTTCAGACAATGAGATGTCTTCTTCTACACTCGTAAGAGTCACACAGTGAACGATAAAGCAATAGCATAACGTATGAGATTACGAGTCACCCCTGTCTATGACTCTAATATGATACCATAGTTCAAAGTTGGTTTGGTTGACCCAATGGACGTATATTCTCATTGTTAGGCTAGTGATGCATTTCCATTTATGTTTGCACGATGAATAATGCCGATGTATGTGAGAAGTGTGCTAAGAGCCCACATTAATGAGCAATAAAGCAGTAACTTAATTATATAATAATAGGTTAGACCAATTAATTTTATGATAAAAGTTCGTGACTCTAATATACACTATTGTTTTCCCTACTTTTTCTTGTGCAAAATGATTTTATGGTTGCCTTGATTTATATGCAATGCCACCAAAAGAGGTGTTTCTTCTTGTCTTTTTCATATAATATTTCAAAATTGGAATAAACCAGCAAAATGATTTAAACTTATATTTCCCTTCACTACAAAAAATTCAGTTGTGACTTTTTTGGAGCATCCGTTACACATAAAAACGTCGCTAAATTATTAGTGACGCAATATGAAATGCCTCTATTCACCATGTCACTACAACTTTGTGACGCATATAATTATCGTTATATTTTTTGTGACACTTTCAGATGCAGTTCAATTTAGAAGTGTCACTAAATTTGTGACATGAATTGATGTAGGAATTCAATTTAGTGACATGTGCGTGTATCACAAATATTTTAGTGACATTTCCTTTCCTGTCACAAAATATGCGTCACTGCTGTTTTTTTTAGTGCTTTTGAGAATATTATAATTGTGAAGTTAATGGAGTACTAATTATCAATTACGACATGGCCCACAAAGTGTAACGTTAATGGCAATCCACCACCAAAATCAATAGCATTATCTAATACATTCACATTTGATACGATGATGTAAATCAACATTATGTACAGAAGAAAGTAATTATTATGCGTCAATTGCCACGCTAATACAAGACTTGTGATGAATAAACAAAGGAATCGAGAAAGAAACGTTTCAATATAGTGGTAATATTTTCTGCTCACTTTATTTTGTTGTTCTCCATTTGTCCCAGTTCAAACTGCACACTTTTTGATCAACTTTCTCAAGACATATTTGATCATAAATTTTAACCAGTATCTAGATACAAATATCATTATGTGAGATATCATTGGATTCCCTGCATGATGTATTTTCT
>JAULKK010000011.1:9907549-9923601 GCA_032355705.1 Rubia peregrina | reverse complement strand
AGCTGGAGGAGTCAAAGTAGTATGTAGTGGCGCCGACTGAGATGACGTTGTATAGACACAGTGGTAAAGGTATTCATGTTTCATCATATTGACACCCAAAAGGTCATGATGTGAAAGGTGGTGGCGATGAGTGGAAAATTTAGGCGGTGATTGATAGGGCTGGTCAGTGCCGTTACTGGCCATTAATATGCAAGTATTGATTTTCTTTTAGCTATTGTTAAATAAATTTGTGTTGTAATTTAGACTGAATTTTCAATGAGTTGTTTGAGTTTGCATTAAATGAAAACAATACACCCTTATAAGGCTCGCATATATATTATATGTAAGATGGATGATTCTCTCATATGTGTGTTAGGGTGTGTGTGTGTAAATATATATATATAGACACATATATATATATATATATTTTTGTGTGTGAGAGAGAGGGAGTGTGTTGGGAGAATAAATCAAAATGGTAAAAATCTCCATGCACATTTGCGCTTTTTTGTTTCTTTAGCGTGTTTCTGACCAGTGAGATGATATTTGAGAATGGTGTAACTATTGCATGCCACGTTGCAGATGGTGCGAACTCGGACGAAATCAGTTGTCGCCCCTCTTTTTCAGAACGTTGCGTATCTTGGATTCCAAGTCTTCAGTGTCACTGGTTGCCGGAGTCCACATAAGGGGCAGGCTTAATCCCACATAAGAGGCAAGCTTAATTAACCAGCTTCCCGAGGTTCTTCTTGTGCTTCTTGCCCAATTTATGTTGTTCGAGTATATCCTTGTTATTGCAATCGACCTTTCAAACATTTCAAGATAAATGATTGCATTAATTTAATTTTATCTGGTGCTTTTTGAGAAGTTTTCATCTTTTGATTGATACAAACATCGGCAGCCAGTTGACTGAAACTCTAGCTCCAGCATAGATATGTCTGGCAGCATGACGAATCTAACCAAAAAATTGGACAGTTTTGATATTGTACAGATAAATTAATTTTGGATAACTAAACTTACCTCTCCGTAGACATTTGAGTCTAGATAACTGGGTGTTGCTAGAATTGGGTACCCATGAGGGTAAGGGTAGGAAGGAAAGATGAAGGAGTTTGATTTGTCCTTGGAGGCGCCGGCTGAGATGATGCCATATTGACATTAGGGTAAAGGTATTCATGTTTCACCCTATTGACACCTATCAGGTATTCATGATGTGGAGGGTGGTGACGATGGGCAAAAAAATTAGGTGGCAGTGGGTTGGGCTAGTAAGTTCCGTTACTGGCCATTAATATGCAAGTATTGGTTTTCTTTTAGCTACTTCTAAATAAATTTGCATTAATGTAATTGGGATTGAAATTTCAATGGGTTGTTTGGGATTTCAATTGAATGAAAATAATACAATTCTTATCTGGCTAGTATATATATATTGTATGTAAGAAATATGAGTCTCTCAAATTATTTTTTATGTGTGTCATATATATATATACATATATATATATATATATATATTTTGTATGTTAGAAGAATTAAACTAAATAATACAAATCTTCATGTACATGTGTGCTTTGTTGATTCGTTAGTGTACTTCTGACCAGCGAGATGATATTGGAGAACAGTGTCGCTAATGCATACCACGTTGCAGATGGTGCAAATCTTGAAGGAATCAATTGCTGCTCCTTTTTCAGAACCTTGCTAATCTTGACACAAGGACAAATTTAGGGAGGTAGGGTGGTGCTCCGGCACCACCTCAACTCTGGGATAAAAGGAGGTTGATTCAAATATTTCCTTTTAGCACCCGTTCAATTTTTGAAAAAAATCCCAGCCATCGCTCAATAAAGAATTGCATTGTAATTTAAAGTTGAGGTGAGACTTGAGAGTATGTTAGATTTAAAATTTTAATTTTCAGAGCTGAGGAAGAAGAGTTGTACGGGGAATATGCAGAGGCTTTGCGAAGAAGATAAAGGTCTCTTTTGTACTAATAATTGATTGAGCAGTCAAAGTTGACAAACTAAAGTTTAAAAAGGAAACTTAAGTTGTTTTTTCTTTTCCCCGTCTCCTCATGATCATGGGGAGATGGGGGAAAGAGTAGTTTTTCAATTGATATTCTTCTAATATTTATGTTGTTGAAAAATATTGATTTGTTTCCATACATTACTATTAATTTTTTACCTGAATAACCTGATAGACTGGATTGTTGTGTTCATGATGATCATACAATTTAAGTGTTCATGTCGATGTATTTTGTTCGATTCGATTTTACAGATCATGTCTTTCTCTAAGAGGAGTTATGTTCTCGATCTGTGTCTTTCAAAGTGTGTTTCCAGTTTAGATAACATAGATTGTATTTTGGATCAAGTGGTGTTACAGTTGTTGGAAATCCTTGTTTGACATAGTGATATTGATGCGAGGTATGCTCATCTCTGCAAAGTGATCATGATTTTTGCGGGAAACTAGTCAATATCCCCAAGGGTGATGCTACAGATTTATTGGATCCCTACTTTGTAGTAATACATATAGTTAGTCTGGTTGACATGCAATTTATATATCCTTGCAATATATTAGTTATTGCTAGAGTCTAGTTAGGTTGGATGTCAATTCCACTTATTATAATCGTCAAGGGGCATTTTTCCCAACATCTTTGAATGATTGATTTTAAAAGGAGTAAAGTGCTTAAATAACCCTGACTTTAGACTAAAAGTGTAAATATAACCCTCCAATTTCAGAAAGTGTCAAAATAGCCCTTAACTCCACTAAATTTATAGTCAATCATTGTATGGTCAGATTTTGTTCAAAAAACTATTTTTCCCTTCTCAAAAAAGGAAAAAAAATCAATTTTTCATTTCTTCTCCGTTCTTCTCGTTGCTTCTTCCTTTGTTTCCTTTCTTCTCCGTTCTTCTTCTTTATTGCAAATCGACCACCTCCTTTCTCTTCTTCGGTCTTCTTCTTTATCTCAAATCGTCGTCGCCGCCACTCTTCTTCTTTGTTTTTCCTTATTCGTAGACTGCCGCCACTCTTTTCCTTTCTTCTTATTTATTCGATTTCTCAGAGAACTTTCCAATCAACTACATCCAATCACCCCGACTACGGGAATGAAGGCGGCATCAAATGGTTCATCGCCAACACCGATTTCGTCCGGGAGCTTGGGTGGCGGGTGGGTTTAGGGAAAGTTTCGGGTAGGAGGTGGGTGAGTTCGTTGGCTGAGGTTTTAGGGTTTAGGCCGTGGTGGGGATTGGCAGCGGGCGTGCTGATTGGGCAGGTTTGTTGGCTAGGGTTTAGGCCACGACGAAGAGGTGATTGGTGGGGATGGTGGCAGCGGGAGGGGGCTAGCGTTGCTGTTCAAGAAGATGATGATTTAGAGTAGCTTCTTCAGGTCTCCCACTCGGAGGCCTGTGAGTTGCATCATAACTATTGGGTTATTCGGTTTTGCTATTGATTTTGTTGAGCATAATGGGATTTCTATTGTTTATTTTTGAACCATCAGCTCAAACTTGTTTTGAGCCTGTTTTTATTAGCCGTAATTAATTGATGCTTGAGAACACCCAATCAAAGGTACATAGGCTGGATTTTTGCATTACTAAAAATAGCAAGTTCAGGAAGGAGATTCTGGCGGCGACAAAGGAGATTTTGGCAGTGGCGGAGGAGGTTTTGGCGGGCGACGATTTTCAGCGGTGGAGTATCGATTGTTTCCATCAGAGCTGTAAGAAGAAGATAAGAGTATTTTAGGTATAATTTTTTAACTTCTTTATCAAGGGTATTTCTGTAATTTTATTTCTTGTCATTGCAGGAATTTCATGGTCAACGCCGAAATTAGGGACTTTGGCTATATCGGCACGTTTATTTTTTAAAGTTAGGGTTAGATTGACACATACAATAATTAGTTCGGGTTAAATTAGCACTATCTAAGATTGTTGGATTATATTGATACTTTCAATCTAAACTTAAGGATATAAATGTATTAATCTATATCCCAAAAAAATATCACTAACACCAAAATGAAATCGGACAACTAGCAACTAGCAAGACATGAACAAAAGTGAAAGGTTAAAAGAATATATGCAACTTTTTTTAAAATTGAATTTGAACACACAATACCTATGTACTTCCTCCGTCCCACGATAAACTTTCTGATTGCTTTTAGATCAATCTTTATGCTAGCTAATGTGGCAACATCTTTTGATGTCAAGAATAAACTTTTGTAAGCTATGAGTGATATCATGAATAATGTCAAAAAGTAGCAAATAATGTTAAATTTTGGATTTAATGAGAGTAAATTTGGTAGATTGAATGACTATACATGAAAATTTTACAAATAGGAAGTTATTTGTGGTACGAGTTAAAAAGGAAAGTATGAAGTTTATTGTGGGACGGGGGAGTATTAATTTTAAATAGAGCTCTCAATCGAAAATTCTCTTTAAAAAAATTACATCTTACAACATTTTCTTTTTCTTTTTTCAGCTTCTTTCAATTCAAAAATTAATTTAAATCGGAGGCAATGTATTATTCTATTGTTGCTTGATCTTCTGAAATCTCCAACGAAACATTCAAGAAACAGGTACATATTTTATCAAATTTTTGCTCTTCTTTTTCATTATTTTTTCTGCCCATAATCACATGTTTAAATATTTTGAACTAAGTGTTCTTATTTATATTTATTAATTTCTTGATGCAAATTATTAGAATATTTGAACTTTCAAAATTTCGTACTGGAATTTATATTGAAAATTTTGGTGACTAGCAATTTTATTTCTTACTCCCTCTGTCTCACTTCATATTGCTCAATTTAACTTTTACAAATCAAATTTAGCCAATTTCGACCACTTAATTCTATTATTGTATATGTAAAACTATTAGCATGTTATATGTTTTTGGATTCATTGTAACATATCTTTTTAAATTATTATTTTCCAATATTTTTTACATATATAAATAAAGATATTAATATTTAAACATTGATACAGTGGGACAGATTATATTTTAGTTATTTATTTTTTATTCTTAGTATATTTGTTATAAATCTGCCACTGTCTTGGCCTCCAAGTCTTCGGTGGCACTGGTTGGTTCAAGTGGTATCCACATAATGACGGAATTAGAAGAGAATTTGAGGAGGAGCGGGATTAGGCAGGGCGGGGCTGGGGCGGGAGGGGTATATTAAGTCACCGGAGGTTTGGTGGGGGTGGTGGGTGGGAGGGGGGGCGCACCGGCTCGCCCCCTAGTTCCGCTGTTGTATCCACAGAAGGGGAGGGCTTCTAACTTATTGAGGCGTTCTTGTATGTTATCTTCTAAACTCAATCTAATGACACTACAAAAAAAATTCCAGTTATGACGCTTTTTTGGAGCATCCATGACACTTTTAAAATTATTGGCAACGCTTTGTGAAGTACATCTATTCAGCATGTCACTAAAATTTTGTGACGCATTGAAATATTGTTATATTTTTTTGTGAAGGTTTAAGATGTAGTTCAATTTAGAAGTGTCACTAAAGTTGTGAGATAGATTGATATAGTAATTCAGTTTAGTGATATATGCACATGTCACAAAATATTTAGTGACACTTGAAGGTGCAGCCAATATTGTGACATTTCCTTACCTGTCACAAAATATGCGTCACTGCTGAATTTTTTTGCAGTGTGAGCAAGATTTATCCTTCCACGTTTGTGACCGTGTTTTTGGATGCGTTTCAAACTTTCAATGGGGTATGTTGGAACAGGCCCTAAATTCAACCATGTTGGTTGCTGCATAATTTTGCCTCTCACGTTCAAAGAAAAAACCCAAATTCATATAGATATTTCAAGAAAAAATACCACACCCTTGTTTATAAGGAAATTACATATTTTCTTACCGTAAAAGATAACTACACTTTTACTTCGGCTCTTCTTGCTTTTCTCATTACAAAGTATATGTTTGGTTTAGATAGAAGACTAACAACAATCCCTACATTCTAGCCACTACTCTTATAATTTAGCCACAAACAATACAAACTCTCCTATACACTTACAAAACATTGCTTTGAATGAGTAACAATTTAATTTTACTCTCTTTGACTTGATCTAATCCTGGTAAAACAGTAAAAACTAATTTGATATCCAACATTCACTCCTTTAATCAAATTAGCGTACATTCTTTCACTTGGTTGAACTCGCAAGCACTCCTTCAAGCACCAAGTTCAAGTCGTCCCCTTATCACTGAGGAGAATGAGCATTTCATCGGACACTCCAAGCTTCCATTGTCGTCTACTTTTCACTGAGAAGACAGAGTGTTTACAGACACTCCCGCACTTCCTTTTCGATCTCCTTTTCACTGATAAGACAGAGTGTTTATGGACACTCCCGAGCTTCTTCTTTTTTTGTCTCCTTTTCACTGAGGAGGTAGAGTATTTTTGGACAACCAATGTTTGACGGTCTCCTTATCACAGAGGAGAATGAGTGATTCTTCGAACACTCCATGTTTCATCATCTCCGTTATACTGAGGAGATTGAGTGATTTCGGATACTCCCTGAATTATGGATACTTTACCCACTTGATCTTTTAACGTCGGAGCTCTCAAACATAACTCTATCTCAGACACCTGGTGTTGGAGTTGTGATTGCCGAACATTCATCCTGTGCGAGAGAATTTCTATGATCTCTCAGGTTCACCTTCTTCTACCTTGCTCTGATACCAATTGTAGGAACATGCCCTAAATTCAAGCATGTTAGTTGCTGCATAATTTTGCCTCTCGCGTTCAAAGAAGAAACCCAAAACTCATATTGGTACTTCAAGCATAAAAACACACCCTTGTTTATAAGGAAATTACATGTTTTCTTACTAGGAAAATATAACTACACTTTAATTCGGCTCTTCTTGCTTTCCTCATTACAATGTACATGTTTGGTTTAAATAGAAGACTAACAACAATCCCTACATTCTAGCCACTACTCCTATAATTTAGCCACAAACAATACAAACTCTCCTATACACGTATAAAACATTGCTTTGACTGAGTAAAAATTTAATTTTATTGTCTTTGAGATAATCTAATCATGGTAAAACAGTAAAAACTAATTTGATATCCAACATTCACCCCCTTAATAAATTAGTGTAAACTCTTTCACTTGGTTGAACTCGCAAGCACTCCTTCAAGCACCAAGTTCAAACCGTCCCCTTATCACTGAGGAGAATGAGCATTTCATCGGACACTCCAAGCTTCCATTGTCGTCTCCTTTTCACTGAGAAAATAGAGTTTTTACGGAGACTCCCGCACATCCTTTTCGATCTCCTTTCACTGAGAAGATATAATGTTTACGGACACTCCCGAGCTTCTTTTTTGGTCTCCTTCTCACCGAAGAGATAGATTTTTTTTTCTTCAAACACTCAATGTTTGATGGTCTCCTTATCACGGAGGAGAATGAGTGATTCTTATGACACTCCATGTTTTTACATATTTGTTATACTGAGTAGATTGAGTGATTTCAGACACTCCCTGAATTGTGGATACTTTACCCACTTGATCTTTTAACGTTGGAGCTCTCAGACACAACTCTATCTCGGTCACCTTGAGCTTTAGGAAATGCCTTCACATGTGCTGTCTTGGTGTTGGACTTGTGATTGCCGAGCATTCATCAGGTACGAAGGAATTGCACTGATCTCTCAGGTTCGCCTTCTTACGCCTTGCTCTGATACCAATTGTTGGAACATGCCCTAAATTCAAGCATGTTGGTTGTTGCATAATTTTGCCTCTCGCGTTCAAAGAAAAAACTCAAATTCATATTGATACTTCAAGCATAAAAACACACCCTTGTTTATAAGGGAACTACATATTTTCTTACGATAAAAGATAACTACACTTTTACTTAGGCTCTTCTTGCTTTCCTCAATACAAAGTACATGTTTGGTTTAAATAGAAGACTGACAACAATCCCTACACTCTAGCCACTACTCCTATAATTTAGCCACTAACAATACAAACTCTCCTATACACGTAGAAAACATTGCTTTGACTGAGTAATAATTTAATTTTACTGTCTTTGAGTTGATCTAATCATGGTAAAACAGTTGAAACTAATTTGATATCCAACATTCACTCCCTTAATCAAATTAGCGTAAACTCTTTCACTAGGTTGAACTCGCAAGCACTCCTTCAAGTATCAAGTTCAAACCACCCCCTTATCACTGAGGAGAATGGGCATTTTATCGGAAACTCCATGCTTCCATTGTCGTCTCCTTTCACTGAGAAGATAGAGTGTTTACCGACACTCCCGAGCTTCTTTTTTGTCTCCTTTTCACTGAGGAGATAGAGTGTTTTCGGACACTCAATGTTTGACGGTCTCCTTATCACGGAGGAGAATGAGGGATTCTTCGGACACTTCATGTTTCGTCATCTCCGTTATACTGAGGAGATTGAGTGATTTCGGACACTCCCTGAATTATGAATTCCCTACACACTTGATCCTTCCTGACGTCGAAGCTCTCGGACACAACTCTATCTCGGACACCTTGAGCTTTCAGACACGCCTTCCCACGTGTTGCCTTGGTGTTGGAGTTGTGATTGCCGAGCATTCATCGGGTACGAGAGAATTGCACTGATCTCTCGGGTTATCCTTCTTCTGCCTTGCTCTGATACCAATTGTTGGAACAGGCCCTTCACAAAACTAATTCCACATACTCACGCTGTAACCCTTCAAATACAAACGCATATAAACTCTCTAACAACAATAATAGAGATAACGCAACAAAGGAACAAGATAATTTAGAATTAGAATTATTCTCCTACTTTCCATTTAGCAGCGTAACAAACAAAGAAACTACATTTTTACTTCTTTCTCGTTTTTTATTTACAAAGAATAACTCCTACTTAAATAGAAACTCTTCAACTAACTATTCCTACAATCTTGCCAGTAAACTAACTCTAACTCCTCTAATTTAGCCACAACTCCTACATTTTAGCCACAACCAATACCAACTCTCTATACACGTACAAAACATTATTTTGACTGAGCAACAATTTAACTTTACTTCTCTGACATAATCTAAAAAACTAATTTGATTATCCAACAACATTCTCCGAATCAGAGACTATGAAAGAACACGACCCATGAAAACACAACCTCGGAATCCCGACCTTCCCAGCAACGGCGACAGTCCAGGGCAAGAAAATGTCGGAAACGAGGCAGTCCGGGCGGCACTCGCGGAGGAGCATCTCCAGGGGTTCCCGGAGCAAGTGGAGGCCGGCGGAGAACTGGTTGAGAGAGTTTCCCGATATCGCCAGATCCAGGCTCTCGAATCCCTCCCGCAAGCCCACCTCGGCCGCCGGAAATCGAACTGAACGGACTGAAATCTGGAACCCTGAATGCCGGGAGCCCTCGATTGCTGTGTTGAACATGGCGGCGTGGTGGTGGGTGGTGATTAAGGTGGCTTTCAGACCGCGGGAACTGAAGAGCTTTGCCATATCTATTGTCGGAAGCATGTGACCGTGAGCCATTAATGGGAAGAAATTGCTCAATTTTGGATATGGAGAGAATTCTTAGCTGAAGCTATGGATTCTACGGCAGTGGCGTGAGGTTATAGAGGGCCTCTTTGTCCTGTCTCTCTCGATGTCATTGGCATCGCACTACTACAGTACTACCATAGTACCACCATAGTACCATTTCCAATACTCCGTCCCAAGATTATTGGTCTATTTGCTTTTTCAAAATCAAAATTTGTAAACTTTGACTCTAAATATCAATTTATATATTTATAATAAAAATATCATGTGAGATCTTGTTAAATTCGTCTTAACGTCTATTTCTAAATATGAATTTTGTATGTTAAAGTGTTGTATGTAGCTAGAGATATCGATGGTCAAGATCATTGAAGACCGTGAAAAAATAAATAGGCCAATAATCTTGGGACGGAGGGAGTATAAAGTTGATGTTACAATTTGCTAAATGCTCTTAGGACATTAATGTCCTACTTCACTGTTAATCAAAATGGGAGAATAGGGTTTTGGGAGAGGAAGGAGTGTTCATCAATTTGAGAAGAAGAGAATGTTCGAGTTGAGTTACAAGAGAAGCTACATATAGCATATAATACAATACAATGAAAAGATCATACTACCCTTATACATTATATGCTAACATTCACAACTTATGGTACCATTTGATTCCATTTTAGTCGTATAATCAAGAAAGTAGAACAAACAGTCGTCCAATTTTATTGACTAAAACATCCGAAGTGGTGGGGATTGACAATTCAATTCGTTAAAGGAGTGGGTTTGCGCAAAGAATGGAAAATAAAGGTGCCCATTTTTTGTTTGTTATTGTTGTCATTTTGAAATCAACTTCTGGATGCCAAAGGCCCAGAATATTTCCTTGACTAATGCTCAACAAATGGTAGTAATATGCTTCTTGATTTGTGATATAATTTGAAATGAACTTCTACTGACATCCATGGCATCTCGATAATGCAACCTAGCCTATATATTAGAGTTACTGGCGAAATTAGGGGTGGCGAGTCGATTTGCAAGTCACCTCTATGATTCACCGGTCAAAAAAGTAGGGTTTAAAACTCTGTTCTCAACACCTTATTTCTTGATCGAAAATTTCACTAGTGCAATCAGAATTATTTAAGCTTCAAATACATAAGTATGGGTTCACTGCTGACTAGATAGATTAATATGCTCCATTGTATCATACTTGTGCAGTTTTACATGGTCGGTTATCCTGTTACTCTTAAATCTTATTGAAATCAAAGATACAATCTATCATTCACCGATCAAGAAAGTAGGATTTGAAACTCTGCAAGAAAGTAGGATTTGAAACTCTACCCGCAGGACCTCATTTCTTGATCGAAAACCCCCCTGGTACAATTGGAATCATTAAGCCTTCTCTAATACTCCCTATGTCCCACTTTAAACTTTATATTTACTTTTTCAGAGTCAAACTTTACAAACTTTGACCATAAATATATAATTAATATATAAACAATAAATATATCATGTGACATATCGTTAGATTTATCTTAACATCAATTTTCTAAATATTAATTTTTTATGCGATATTATTATATACAACTAGAAATATTTACGGTCAAACATTCTAATTGAAGACCGTGAAAAAGCAAATAGGAAGTTAATAGTGAGACAGAAGGAGTATATAAATATGGTTATGTTGCTGCTGCCTAGAGAGATTAATATACTACATGGTATCATACTTGTAGGATCGAATATCGTGTTTCTCTTAAATCTTATGGGGGTAAAAAAAAATCAAAGATAGCATTTAGGCAAACCCTAATCACTCAATCATAATTCAATGGTTATATTCCATATGTACAACTCTTTTTCTGGGATTTCCAACTCCAAGGTTAAAATCCCTGAGGCCTCTTCAAACTGAAATGCCACATCTTCACCATCAACTCTCACTCTTTTAGGCCTAACTGATGCATAGGCTCCAAAAGTACCACAACCTCCAACTTTCATGGAAACACCTCCACTCTCCTCCACTTCATAGTGCACCTCCTTCACCGCCCCTCCCGAATTGAACATCCCGATGAGGCCAATTGGCGCGAATTCAGAACCATTCGATAGTTCTCTCACAGGAGCAACCGTGAACACATCAAATTCGCGTGCTTTTAGGGTTACCGGGAGAGAAGTGTTTCCATGAAGGTACACCATATCACCTGCCACATTCAAGAATTTGATCGTGATTTCACGCGAAAATCCGCACGAGGAAATGGAAGCAACTTGTTACTTACCATGGACATGAGAGTAAACTACAGCATTGCCTTTCCATGAATCATGAGCGATTCTTGGCAGATAATCGACATCATTAGCCCGAATGGAGCCTGTAATCGTGCCTGGCTGTTCGTCGTGGATCAGATTCTTCTTCTCATCTTTGCACCATCCTGCTCCTTGGCAGTTGAACACTCCAACAACTCCATTAACGTCGTTGAGATTCCATATCTTCAGTAAACTGCAACAAGATGATGAAAACACGCTTAACACGAAAAGCAATTTGCATGCATTACAACAAAAAGGGATAAAAAAAATACTACCTTTTGCCATCTCTAGTAGGATCTGAGAACAAACAGTCTCTTGTTGGCCTTCCAGGAAGTTTAGCCCTCAGGATCGAGCCATCTGGAAGGACGAGCTTCCTCAAAAGTGTGAAGTCATGTTGCCCGGGCTTGTCACTGAAATTTTGTTTCTACAAATGTAAGACAATCTCATGATGATCAACTGAAGCTGAATACGAGGTTATAAACTGAACTCACCTCACGTAAATAGGACAGCCCCCGACAGCTCGTGCTGCCCCGTGATATTCAGCCATCGGATGCAAACTCTGCAAAGACATGTACCTCAAGAATTCAGAAACAGTTCTCAGTGTTAACAAACTGATAAGACTTGATTAGCGTCGATTCTTACATGGAACATATCCCAATCGGGCTGCATGAACTCTCCAAGAAAAATGGTATTATAGGCAACAGATGCAACGTGTATCGTGTGGGAAGCTGGATCCCTCGGCCAAAAATCATCTGATGCGCGAACCACAGCGCTTTTCTTGGCACTAAAAGTCACATGATCCACCACTTTAAAAGTCACATGATCGAGTAAAAAATTGGCAGAAGTGAAGAAAAGAAAGCAAATACCTGTACAAACCATCAGTGTTGTGGCTCATGCAACAGATGATCCCATTATCAGAGAAATTGTGTGAAATGGAAGCTTCCAACGCTTGATGATACTTCCTCGCAAGCCTGATCCTCCCGCCATGGCCGGCTCCAAGAGTTTCGAGGATGTTCTGAACATCAACCTTAACTCCATCAACTCCAGCAGAAGCAAGGTAAGAATGCAGCTCATTGTAGAAGCTGAACACTTTCTCCGGGTTCACAAGGCCTAATCCGGTCCTGCTAATCGTGTCTATAACTATACAAGGTTCATTCGACTGAACCCCGGGTGAAGAAACTGGGAAAGCCATCTTGGATTCGTAGTGATCCATCGCGGTAATACCAGGCTTCACGCCACCCCAGTAACCCGTGATCGCGTGCCAAACAAAAGCATACCTATAACTCATGAGGTTAAGCATTTTTTTCCACAAAAAGGATCAGAATTCAGAATGAATGAACAATATCGTACTTCAAACCGTGGTTTTCTTTGATTTCAGAGACAATGTGGCGAAGTCCCATGGCAGAATCCTCCACTCTAAAGCCCTCTTTGCCATCTTTCTGAAACTTATGGTTCTCCTTGATATGAGTCAGCCTATTCGCGAAACTGAAACATAAACCTCGTATTATTACTAGGTTGAATAAACACATCATCAAGAAATCAAGAAATACATTATCAAGAGATCAAGAAACACATTATCAAGAGACCAAGAAACACATTATCAAGAGATCAAGAAACACATTATTACTCACTTGGCTGAGTTATCTGATTGGACTCCAGTACTAGTAGGATCCATGGCAACAGATTGCCATCCATCATCAATGATGATGAACTTTGGGCTAATCCCTCCTTTCTCAAAACTACAAAAAAAAAAAAAAAGTTTATCTCTTTCATTACATTACATTTCAAGTAGGTTTTGAAGCTTCAAACTCAAAAATATCAAGATTAATACCTCTGCAATCCTTGCTTAACTCCTTCTGAGGTTACCTCGGTGTAGAAGGCGTCCCATGTGCACCAGCCGAACCAGTTTAGAATATCAGGCATCTGATCCAAGAAAGCCGAGAAAAACATCAAACTCAATGCACTAATCGAAACAAAAATGTCTCGATAAACAAAATCACGAACCTTCTTCCTATCGCGATGACAGAATGTCTGAAGATGTCCCTCCACAGTCCTACACAAAATAAAGCCAGAATCTTGATCAGAACATTGAAACAAAAGACATTACTATCACAACTTTCTCGCAAAATAGGCTCGAAATTTAACATACTTGACAGCATTTGTGATGACATCAAAAGGGTCCGATCCAGCAGCTAAGAACATCAAATGGCTCCCGTCGAATTCCTTCACATCAGGATCACCTGCAACTCATCCATTAACTACTGATCCGAACTCTAAATTTGTACAAACATGGCAACAAGAAAAACATACCACTTTCTAAGCAGATCTCCAGCTCATTGTTGGAGTTCCCTTGAAGAACAGCGCGGAAATCGCCTTCCAAGATAGGCAACAAAACAACATACTCCGCGGATTGACCGCCTAAATGGGAGCCTTCTTGAGCCTCAATAATCATAAATTGGGTCTCAAATGGAGGTCCTTTCCACAAGACCCCATCCTTTGAGTCATCCACCACATTTTAAACCGAAAAACGCACATAAAACGCAGTCCCCTACAAGCCAGCATCCGGTGAGTTTTACATTCTATCATGGACTAATGGTATCAGAACCAGAGCGAAACAAATCCTATACCTAAACATACAAACATCACAAAATGCAAAGAAAACTAAACTTTAGCTCTTTTCTAGCTTCTACCATTAAAATGATCAAACACACATTTTCTAACAAGGGTAGCAACTTCTGACAGACAGCAAACGGGAACATAAATTTATAAATGATCATAAAACACAATTTTAACAAGAATCAAGAAACTTACTCGAGTTTCCCTACAGGAAACACCATTCTGCTGCCTTTCTGATCTGATCGAACCCCGACGAAAGCTCCATTAGCCATGGCTTCCCCTGAAGCTGGAGTCACAACAACATTGTCATGAACATCACTCAAAATGCAGCTCCCCAGAACACTGAGCTTCCCATCAGCCACACTTATTCCAGCCCCTATCGTCATTTCCCCAAATCTTCAAGAATCCAAGAATTCAAGATCCTAGGTTTTTCACAAGAACAAGAAAATCCCACTTGCTAAACACACGGAGAAGAGCATGGGTTGGTGCCCATATTTATAGTACTGGCCGCCATTATTACAATATTGGGGGACAGATAAGATCTGAAAAAAGGAATTGTTTTTCCACCGAATCAATCAAGAAATTAAATATCTTCCCTCTTGGGTTTATAAATGGCAGGAAAAAATGGCTCGGAAATTGCAGTTTTTCTCACTCCAGTCCACTGCCATGAAAATGGAGCTCTGATTTCATCATCTTCTTCTTGGCGAAATATATGAAAATATCTTGCGATTATTTGAACATGGTTTAGTTCCATAATTTCAGGTTAACCAATTGATTGAGCAAAGTTTTGATATGAAAGAATTCGTGCACGTAATAATTTATTGAAGTTTTTGAAGTTGCTATCAGTTATTTATTCATCATTTCGTCTTACGTTTGTAATTTGTTCATAGAATCATGCAAAGGTTGGCTAGGCACATGCACATATTTGCAAGTTTCTTACGTTATTCTATTCAAATTCCAAAGTACAGATAGGAAAAAATAGTAATTATAATGCGGATTGGAGTAGCTAGGTCAGTATGATGTGGAAAATGCTGATTATTATTTTGGGAGGATAAGACTCCAGACATTGATGGATGGTGCCACGTAGCTCCAGCTCGGATACTAATGGAACTGTGATATTTTCGTAATCATGGAATTGGTTGATTTTGTTCTTTTCTTATGGAAAGCATGCAATTGGTTATATTTTTGGGAATCATTATTGTTTCGTTGTCTACCGAAGGTTTAGTCATTCGATATAGTCGTTAAATTTAGTTTTAAAGTAGATCATAAATAAATCAAACGATTACAATACATGATTATACCTTTTATTATGATAGTTGATTTATATGGTCTAATTTGACGAAAAGTCGACAGTAAGGTTTTGAAAATAACATAAGGTAAGCTATTAATTAAGGGTGGCTTAATACAAAACGATGCCCCTATAATATTTGTCAAACAAAGCCTTATTATGTACATATGTGTGGCTATCCTCTCTCCTCCAGTACACCACGAGCACCACCGTTCCCTCCCCCACACACACAGACACACGTTGGATCAAGCAGCGGCGGTATGACCCTGAGGCGTCGCAATTGCAATTCCCCAAATCAACGATGCGGTGGATTTAAACGAATTTGAGCAGGGGCGGGATTTGAGAGAGAAGTTGAGCAGATCTAAGAGAGACATGGGATTGGGAGGCGGATGAAGATTTGAGAGAGAAGCGGAGGTATTGGGAGACGGGTGAGGATTTGAGAGA
>JAULKK010000011.1:9889849-9901860 GCA_032355705.1 Rubia peregrina | reverse complement strand
CTCATATATCTATTCAAATATGAGGCCAAACTTTGATAGAGAATAGTGTCTGAAAAGCAAGTGTGATATTTAGGCTGAGACGGAGGGAGTATTAGCGTTAATAAATAAAACCAAAAGAAAAAGGGTCTTCTAGAAACACGCGCGGCGCAAGGCACTGTCAGCGCTGAGCCGGTGGGATAATATCCTATCCTTTCTGGCTGAGTAGACACACAGACTCTTCAAAAAACCTGCGGCGCCCACATCATCACCAAACGGCCCCACAACCCCCAGATTCCCCTCCCCAATTCCCTTCTCTATATAATCCCCATCTCCACCGGAATCCACAATCCATCATTCTCTCTCACACATTCACACATTACAACCGTACAAATCCACTCTCAATTCTCACTCATTCAAAATGCTCGGAACAATCTCCCGTCCCGCCGGAGCCTTTGTCGGCACCGCCTTCAAGCCGGCCTCCAGGACGCCTTCCCGCTCCTCCTCGCTCAGGATCAGGGCGGCGGTGGCGGAGGCGCCGCTGGTGGAGAGCCTCAGGAAGCCGGGGAATCTGTACGAGGTGCTTAGGGTTAGGAACAGCGCCTCCGCGGCGGAGATCAAGTCGGCTTACCGGAACCTGGCGAAGATTTACCACCCCGACGTCGCCGCGGCGGCGAAGCACCACCCGGAGGAGTCCTTCGACGGCTGCGATTTCATCGAGATTCGCAAGGCGTACTCCACGCTCTCCGATCCGTCGGCCAGGGCGATGTACGACCTCGCGCTGAGCATCGGCGCTGGCGTCTCGCAGCGGCGCCGTACGGCGGGGATTCAGAACGACAGCGGCGTCTCAGGGTTTAGGAACAGGTCCGGGTTCTACACGACCCGGAGGTGGGAAACGGATCAGTGCTGGTGACGTGGATAACCGCTAGTTAGGATTAGACCGGGGCGGTCGAACCGGGTGGGATGCCGATTAGTGACGGAGTCCCATTTTTGTAAATTTGCGCTGTTTGGTTTTTGGAAGTGTCTTTTTCATCCTCATCTATATACTGTTGATGAGGATTTGGGGTATATATGCTTCAATGAAATCTTCCTTTTGCTTTTCAAATACTTGATCCTGTTGAATCAGAGTTCAATTGGGTTCAGAACTAGATAAACTAGAAGCCTAGGAATCTAAACGTTATGCTCTAGTATTTTAACTATGTTTAAGTTTAGTTCATCTCAACTTAATTTCGTTCAATTCGGACAATCACGAGGTATAGATTTGGAGCTTAGTCCAAATTCGATTCAAATTCATAGGGTTGACAACTCTAAACTCGGATCTAAAACGATTAGAAGCCCTACAGTAATCAGTCAGGCTTCCATACTTGCAGATGACGCTCTTGCCTTAGAAGCAAATAAATAATTGAGCAAAGTGCTTACATAACCCTCAGTTTTTTGTTATGTGCAAATATAATCCCGAGTTTTTTGAAAGTGCGGTTGTACCCAAAGCCATTGAAATGAGCGGCTGTACCCAAAAAAAATAGGAGGAAAAAAGAGGTACCCGGGTATAAGTTTACATATTTTAGCCGACTATAGGTATATTATCACTTTTGAAAATAGCCTCGGGTATATTAGCACTTTTTTAAAAACTAAGGGTTATATTTACATTTTCCAAAGAATTAAGGGTTATCTAAGCCCTTTACTCTAAATAATTTATAGGGTTGAAAACTTGAAATCAGAATCTAAAATCGTTAGAAGCCCTAGAGTATTCAGCCAGATGCTCTTGGCAAGGAGACAGATGATTAGAACTTGGGGAGGGCAATGTGTGTGGAATAGTCCTATGTACGGTTGAAATTGGAATGGAGAGTGAAATTTTGCTACTCTCCTGGTCTCATTTCAAACTGCAATTTAACTATTCATTCAGTCAATATTTCTTAACTTTGACCCTAAAATTGAATTGATATATAGTTGTACATACTATTGTTTAATGCATTGTTAGATTCGTTATAACGTATATTTTCGAAATATCACATTTTTACAAGTTTTAATCATCGTTAATGAAAATATTACGGATCAAACATTTTTCAAGTTAACTATCAAAAGTCAAAGTGTGCAATTTAAATTGGAACGGAAGGAGTACTACGCTCTATGGTTTTTTAACATTGGTCTCATTTCCATTTTGGCTTGGTTTTTTTTTATATTGGCTCATTCCCATATTTGGTAAATCATAGATTGTTTCATTCACTCAATTTACTTTTTGTCTTTTCAATGCAATCATCGTCATTCATTTCACTCTTTGTTAAAAGAATGTCCAAAAGTAGGAGTCAGTGTTAGGAAACCGGAGGGAGTACTATATAAGACTGTAAAATATGAATTGGGATATACTCCCTCCGTCCCAAGAGAAATGGTGTGAGTGCTTTATGAGCACTATTCTCTATCAAAGTTTGACCGCATATTTGAATAGATATATGAACAATAATATATACATATGTGATATTGTTCAATTCGTCGCAACACGTAGTTTCTGAAAAGTAACTTTTAATTTACCGTTATTATACGTAGGTAAAGATATTAACTGCCGAACATGTGTCTTGAATAACGTGCATAAAGCACTTATGCCAAATCTGCCGGGACGGAGGGAGCAGTAACTATGGGAGGGAATGTGGAGTAAAATCATTTCAGTTGCTTCTTGATTTAAATGTTACTGCTACAAATCTGTGATTCCGTCTCCTTGTTTCGGACCTTTTCCTTTGGAAAATTGATTTTCAACTTGAAAGCGACCATTCTAAATAACTACTCTCTCCATCCCAGAGAAAATGACACATTTACTTTTTCACGGTCTTCAATGATCATGTTTGACCAACTATATTTTCAACTACACATAATAATTTTGCACAAAAAATTGGTATTTAGAAAATAGATGTTAAGACGAATCCAACAATATCTCACATGATATTTTTATTTTATATACATTAATATATAATTAAGGTCAAAGTTTGTAAAATTTAACTTGAAAATAATAAATGTATCATTTTCTCTAGGACGAAGAAATACTATTTAAATGTGGAAAATTCGTTCCTTTTTATCTCCAATCTCTAGAATGTTCTTACCGATTATTCCTACACGCGATAGGAAAAACAAGAGGCGGAAAGGTGAAAAATAACAAATAAATATTTCTTTGACCCGTTGAATCCACGTCACGTGGATACAATCGCTTGGAAAAAATGAACTTCCACTCCGTAGTAGTTCCGTATTAAGAAATGTACAGCCAAGTAGCTATATACTCCATTCGTTTCACACTCAGATTTTTAAGACATAAATTAAAAGGAGAAATACCGATTAATGTTTAGATCAAACATAAAAAGGTAAAATTTTGTGAAAAACCCATCTTTCCGACGCTTGAATTCAAACTACTTCATTCATCTACGCTCAAATTGTACAGAATCTTTTAAATTGCACGAAATCTTGCACGGAGTATTATTTATATATCTATTCAAATATGTTGTTAAAATTTGACAGTAAATAGTGATATAAAGTAACATGTGCAGTTTAAGTTGAAACATATTTATAAAAAAGTAGTTTTTAAAAAAACGGCTTGAAACTTTAAAATGAGAATATTATATTCATTTCATGTTTACAAAGTAAGCAAGCTTGACCTGAAATTCACTCAAATTACTGCCATAACTACAAATAAACAAAGCAGAAAACTGAAAGAAATGGCAGCGTAGTTTTAACTCTGCACAACTCTAGTTTTCTCCTTACCAACCTACAACTTTGTACATCCATCTTTTGGTTTCTCCTTCATCAAGTTCATAAAGATTACTGGCAAAACTTGGAAGATGTTGATCATTTACTACCACCCATCATCATCGAGTTTATGACATGCAGGATGAGACGGATTTTATTTTGCTCCAGAGCTGAGGTGGTCGGGAGGGCACGGTAATGATTCAGAGTTTGATATACCTGATCAAAAATCATGCGAATGTAACCTGCAATCATTTGGTCTGTCGGGTCTATGGCCACTGCGACCTCCCTCATCCACTCTAACTTGCGCGATGTATCCAGGCCAAGATCACATGAAATCTGCTGCAAAAGTGAGAGCAGAACTCCTTGGCTCAATGGTACAGGTGTCATCATCAGGATCCCTAGCAAGTCAACCTGCGTTTAATGTTTCTTGTTAGAGACTCAAGAACTGGATGTGGTCCAGAGAAATTTCCTCTACATCTGATGTGTTATAGAAGTACAAATGGCGTACCTGGGAGCATAACCACGAGACGATAGAAACGTCATTTCTATGCAGAGCTGACTTGAAGGCTTCTTCATACTTCCGCTCTGCTATCAATCTTGAAAGTTCTTTCGTAGGATCAACAGGTACCTCGATCTATTACAATCCGCAAAAAATGGTCAAATGGTGAAAAATAAACATATTCAGAATTGGAACTAGGAAAGACAATACTAACCTTTTCATGTAGACCACCCAAAGGGCCATTTGTCAGTTGACTAACGAGAGGATTGGCTCCTTGGGAATTTGCTCCTGCGACAGCAACGGCTAACAACTTCCTGTGTCCATCAGCCAACTCGCCACTTAGAGTTTGAGTCATTGATGAAGCTGAATTAATAGCATCCTGTAAACATAACATTGATGGATATTGATCAGCTTCGACACAGATGAGCAAAGTCAATGGATTCAACTATCTAAGTTGACAGACAAGCGGGGTCCATACCCTTAAAGCATGTGCCAAAGGCGAATGAGATGATTCATATTGTTGCAATGCTACGGTTGTATGTTCAGCTAATCCTTTCTGAAAGGTAGCATCAACTTGTTCAAACATTGACCTGCACGACATCTCAAAAGCAGGGACTACTGAAGATTCCAAGCTTGTTTTCAGTGTTTCCTACATAGAAAGTTCAAGAATATTCTTAAAGAGTAGCACAGTAAGCTAAAAAGAACATGAAGATGAGATATTTGCCCATTGACAGTAAAGCTAGAGATAACATGACTATTACATAGACAGTCAGATGAACAGGAGACCTTCTAAGACAATCAAGGCGGTGAGAAAAATCAACCACAGCATTTGGCAAGATGAATGCTCGCACACTTTTACAGAGTAGTTGTTTAATGACACATCTACAGCATAGATTCTACTCATACCATCCAGATGCCACTCAGAGTATATAATAACTCTCCCACTTAATAGCAGAGCATAGAATAGACAAACCTATGCATGCACAAAGTAGAAAACCATGGAAAATCATTTATAAACTTGAACTTACTTGGAGTGCTTGCTTCCCAGATGTCTGAAATTGAACCTGAATTTGCCGAGCAACTGTAGCTTCTAGTTTAGAATTGATTGATTTCTCCAGTTGATTAACTGCTTTATCAGCAATTCCCTTCTGCATTCATACAGATGCTATTAACTTACTACGAAACAACATCCAAGAAAGGGCTACAGAACAAAAGAAAACTAACCTGAAAGGCTTCTGTAATAGCAGCAGAGACTGCCTTCTCAATTGTGGGAGCAATTGAGCGTGCCACAGCTTGACCTACAGAACCTAATTCCTTCTTCACAGCCTTCTCCACCATAGCTGGCAGATCCTTGTTTAGACAATTATTGATCAAATTAGCTGTTTGTTGTGTCCGTTCTCGGGATGACTTTTCTTGTTTCACATTCTCTTCTTGAAAACGAGCCCACAGAGCATCAGAATTGGCCTTGACAGCTTTCTCTGTGTGTTTCCCCAAAGCAGCTTCAAGCCTTTTGCCTTCTTTTGTTACTGGGGCAGAAACCATCATATTCATCTGCTTTTGTAGATCTTTCTGCACACCCATGAGCTGCAAGGGTATCAGATAGAGACGTATCAGACCACATTTTATAACAGGGATGATATAAAAAAACTTCCATGAAGAAGAGACGAGCTCTACAAAACATTAATACCAAGTCAGGGAATGTTTATTTAAAAATTATACTGGAAGCATGAGGGGTAAAAGAAAAACAGTAAACAAAGGGCAAGACCTGATTGATCGACTCTTGCATGGCTAAAATCTGAGACATTACAGAATCCAGAGAGGGGATGCTTGAGCTACCACCAACTTCATTTGAAGAATCTGTTGAATTGAAGGGTGATGGAGAAGCTGGACTTGGTCCTTGATTGTTCTTTCCTTTCTGCTTTTTTGCTTTAGAATTTGATGCTGGTGTCTGCTGAACAGGTGGCATTCCTGAGTCAACCACCTTTGTTGGAACATCTTTTGAAGATTCAAGCACTTCTTGTTCAGGGATTGAAGGTTGCCTCTGGGCCTCACTGCTGCTAGTTCCATCAAATTGTCTAGCTTCCTCCATGGTGTAAGTTTCAGGGGACAGGGCATGGGATTCGCGGGCCATTTCTATTCCAAGATCAGAGGCTTGAGAGTAAAAGGATTTTTCCTTATTCTCCGATACAAAATTGCGAAGGTCTTCATGAGAACCAACACCACCACTCTGACTAAACTTAGTTTCACCCACAACCTTGACCTCCAATTCCAAATTTCTTGAATCAGTGTTTATTCCTACATCCTGGACATTAAGACCAGTCTCACTTTTCTGTTCAGTATGGTTCATTTCTGATGATGTGGTTGCCATCAAAATCTCAGAAGGTGTTACAAGATGTGTGGGGTGCTTGAACTGAATGGGATGATTGGGAGTAGGGGAATAATCATCATTTCTTGATTCATCATCCAGGGAAGGAACATCGGACAAGGTAGAATGTATGGCATCCATTTGCCTGTCCACTGAATACTCAATAACTTTCGGATCTCCACGATCGCTTAGAGAGGACCCGGGAGGGTCTAAGCTTTTGAGGGGACTTCTCAAGCCAGATAGATTTCTAGACAATCTAGGACTTAAAGGGAGCGGAGGAGGTGCAACATTAGACATATCAATATTAGCAGTTACCGGTGGCAAAGATATTGGTTTGCTTTCAACAGTTGAAGCTGCATAATCCTGTAAAGGTGCTGTTTCAACAGGAACTGAACTCACTATAGGTGTCACTGCAGCAGCATTATCAGAGACAATATCCCGCTGGGAAAATTTGGGTGCCGAAGCTGATATTGGTGTTTCTGTTGCTCTATTTTCGAACGGCTCTGATGAAGTGAGTCCATCATAGTTGACTGCCTCACGCGTTGGAATAGAATCAGACTTATCAAGAACTGGATTCTCCATTGGTGGGGGTAAACACTGGGATAAGTCAAGAGCATACTGCTGAATAGCCTGAGTCTGTACGCAGTACACCTGAACAATCTGTTCTCCGTGGGGTAGCAGATCACTAGTCCCTGTGAAACTCAAAATCGGCATGGTGACAGTAAATTCTGCTATGTAATCCATTCGTGTTGATGCTGGATTGCTTCCATAATCCAAGTGCACTGCATAGATAGCATTTTTCTTTGCATTCGCTAGTAAGAGAAGACCAGCTTGAGGCAACGCTACAA
The DNA here is from genome assembly GCA_032355705.1 of Rubia peregrina. Lineage (NCBI taxonomy): Eukaryota > Viridiplantae > Streptophyta > Magnoliopsida > Gentianales > Rubiaceae > Rubia > Rubia peregrina. Next base: position 9,894,446 of record JAULKK010000011.1, on the reverse strand, counting down.
CCTGATTAAAGAAAGACTCTTCTGCACGAGCTTCGGCTGAACTCCTCAACTCCAACTTCTGTGTGCAAATCCAATGTTCAGAATCACTAGGAAGCAACCAACCTTCTTCGCTTGCTGATGCCCATATCTTCACTTCTTTATTTAATGGACCCTATTGACATCATATACTAGTCAGCCATGGTCGAACATAACATGTAAAACTTCAAAGATTACCACAAAAACAAAAGAGAAAATATTGCTGAACTGGAAACATAGCCAACCAAACCCAAACTATTAATTTAAAGAAGGGAGCATACCCCAGTAATAAGTATGATATGATCCGGGCGGTTTGGGGCGGCAATAAATGTAACAGAGTTAACAGGGTGACCATCATGTGGCCTCAGCACAGCAATGGGCTGCATCTTGCGATCTTCCCAAATCTTTATCTGTTATATATACAATGAACAAGATATTAAGCAAAGGAATACATGTAAAAACAGGTAAAAGGAATGTAGTATACATCGCACATAGGATTATCAACAGAAATAATTTAAAAGAGCATGAACCTGAATGTTTTCAGATTCTAAGCTGTGGTTTTTAACACAGTTAGCTTTTGCAATACTTTTCCTTCATTACCAATATATTTTCACATTTCTAATACACAACGTTCCCCATATACTACTAATTAAAAAGCAAAGAATGGTTTAAACTATGCTCCCATAAGAGCCCTAAATTCCCCATCAATAGTAGTTAAAAACTTGAAAGATTGAAACGCTCAAATTAATACGGTGGCAGAGTACGCTGGGATCACAGTGCTTTAAATATATAATACTCATCCAAAGTCCTGACAGTTCCATTAATTGGCATTAACCGTACATGCACTTTTAATAAAATCCCAGCAAATAGATGTATAGAGGTAGTCTAAAACCAAACAAGTACTCAAGAGTTCAAATATAGTAGGCACGGTAATTGAATGTGATTGTTTTGTCAAAACAATTTGAAACGAGGCTAGTTGAGCAGGCTTCACTTAAGTGAAAGTAAGAACAAAATCCAAGTAGCCAAAGAAAGAGGGCATGGATAACAAGATACAGAAAAGTGATTGAACAAATAAGTAGGTAGATTAGCATACCCACACAAAATCCAACATAATAAAAACGGGGGGAAAAGAACGCCACTAACCGTGCCATCAACAGAAGCAGATACTAAGCGAGTAGTCATCCACTGGCACATGGACAGATCAGTCACTTCTCCATCATGGGTTCCAACAAGTTGGATACCATCAATTAGCTTATCTACAGGACACCTCAGTGGTTCTTCAGTAGAGTAGATTTCTCCTTTCCCTACCTTCGTTGTGTCAATCTTCAGGACACGTTTACCAATGCCTACCACAAGTACCTCCTGAAAGTGCAACATATACAGGATAATGAAACTGGAAAAAAAAACCTGAAGGAACCTAAACCAGAAATTTGAAATGAATAAGATGGACTAATACCTGTTTATGACAGTGCCAACAGACGCGTGGATGAACAGTTTCACCCTCTCCGGTGAACTGCACAGCGATGATAATCTTCCCATTAATCTGAGCTTTATCTTCCTCATCTGGACCTTCAGCTATTTTCCAGACGTAAACACGCCCATCTACACTCGCACTGCAATAATACATGTTAGCATGACAAAACACAAAGCAGATGATAACCACGAGTGATGTTGCATGGAAATTTTCTACCTAGCCAAGAGATGAACATCCTCAGCGAAGAAAGCCATATCAGTGACCCTCTGCAACAAAGGTACATAAATCAGTAACCGAAGAAAAAAATCCATCACTTAAGAATAACATACTTCTCTTTTATTGGAGAAATACACAAAATAAACAAAAGCTACCAGCATGCAGTAATTTATGAGCTATCATGTACATACTGACTTACATATACATGCAGTAATCTAGCAGCCTACAGATGCAAAAAGACAGTAACCTAGCATCATATAGATGCAATAGTAAATTACAAATAGAAGCCAGATACAGTTACATAAGAAGCAATATTGCAACCCAATGGCCTGAAAAAAATAGCTGACCTGAGCAAGGCCTTTGAGCAATGACCTCAATGCCGTATTGATGTTGAGAACTCGAATGGCTCCCAACTTCAATCCGTAGCATATATAAGTCTTGTTCACGGCAATTTGCCTCCCCAGAACAAGCCCAGGGTCGGAAGCATACTTCGTAATGGGAGTAACCTCCAGCTGCGGCTGCACTTCACCGGGGAGCCTAACATCTATATCGTAGAGGACATTGTCTCCTATCAAATGTCGCCCTTTTGGCAGCTTATTACTGAGCATCCGCATCGGTCCAGGGAGCGGGAACCCCATATTCGGAGCAGAATTCAGAAGGGCCAAATTCTGAGACGTGGACAAATCGGATCCTCCAGAAACAGTAGGCTGAATCGGAGGCATTGCAACAGTGGGCTGTGGCTGATGCTGCGAGAAATCAGGATGTAAAGGCTGCGGCGCACTTAACAACGCCATCAACCTAGCTCCCCCAGCCAAAGGGTTCTGGGGATTACTAGTACCGCTATTAGCATTACTACTAATTGGAATCTGCGGGTTCTGAAATTGGTGCTGGAGAGGCCCGGAAAACGGCGCCTGAAGCGGCGGCGTGGGGAAAGACATGGACCTCTGCTGGTGCAAGTTGCTCGGGTAAGGATCCGGCTGCACCGGCGGCGCGAGATGGTGGTTGTGGTGGAACTGCGGCGGCGGAGGCGGCTGGTGGTGGTAATGAGAAGCCTGCATCGGGTACGAGTACGGCCCACCGGGGGAGCCGCCGGTTGGCGGCGGGTAGGAGGCGGAAGGCGGCGGAAATGGGCCGGAGATGAAATTAGGGTTTAGCTGGGGATTGGAAACAGGAGAAAGAGTGGCAGTAGAAACACCGGAACTAGGGTTCGATACACCGGAAGAAGACGACGGCGGCTGCGGCTGCGGCACGGCGGCGGCTTTGAAGAATTTGTTCATATCAAATGGTCCTCCACCTGGTTGATTTGGATTGCCAGGGGAAGCCATAAAGTTGGATTCAGTCCAACCACTGCCTAAGCCCTAAATTTCCCAAATCGAAGAACACGAAAAAGCCCTGAGATCTGAAGCAATTTTTCTGCCCTAATTTAATCGAGGAATTGATCGTGAGAGTGAGATCCAAAGCAGTAGAAGAAGTGGAAAGAGGGAGAGTTTTTTAGCTGTAATTTACCTTTTTGGGGGAAAATGAAGGGACTTTTGGGAGACCAAACTCGAAGAAGTTTGATTGGCAAATTGGGAACTTTTAAAATTCATTTTTGAGCTAAGTGCTCCCTCTCTATTTTTCATTCTCAATTTTTCGAAAGTGCAGAATAATTTCCGTGATAAAAAAGGTAAAGAAATGATTAAAAAATGAAATAAGTGTGGGTTAAAAATTATAAAAATTGTGATTTAACCATCTCGCATCAAAACTCATGTTACCATCGAGTACGTTTAAGTGTTTAACTACCGTCACCAGATATCACCGATACCACCATAGTCGTCACCAGTTCACCACACCAAGATGTCTGTGTTGATTTGTATCTGCTATGTTTCTTACAAAAATGATGTCTTAATGTTTAAGTTCTAGTCTTCTCAAATTACCGACCTCTCAACATTTATACTATATTATTAAACTATGGTTAGAGAATCATCATACTTTAAATAGATCGTTGTATATGATTAGCAAGTATTAATTAACTTGATTTTTCAACAATCGCCGGAATCGAATCACATATAAACCGTTGTTTTCATATTTTTCAACTTAATTTTACCATAGAGGTCACTGCTGTTTTCCCTTCGGATGGGCGTATATGAATTATTTCCATGCGCAGTCTTACTAATTGTGTGAGTCGGGCAATAATTTTTAGTGTAGGAAGATCAATTATAGTTGTTACTTAAGAGTTGTGCGATCCCAATCTAAAACAATGAGGTGACAATCTTACCAATTGAATTTCAGTTGATTGCTATTTGTATTGGTATTCATACGCGTGCCCAATCACGTATGTTAGTTGGGCAATATAAACTAGTTTAATGGATGTTAGTCTTAACTTCTACTTCATTTATTTTGTCTAAGAAACATTAAAAGTGTATTTACCCTAAAATTACGGCCCACACAATGGCGGGCTGATTCACTGACCTTCTCATGCGTTAGACCATGTTATTTTCAAGAGTAGAGTGCATGTACGCCTCCGGCTTTTTGTTTAATACGCATATATCTTTCAGTTTGTGAATATATATATATAGTTCTTTGTTTGTGTATGTATGCCCCTCGATTTTTTAAACGTTGATCTCCAGTTATAGAGGTATAGGTGCACTTTTGAATAACTGGGAGGATTATATGTGTATTTTTTAAAAACTAGTGGAATATATGTGCACTTTAAAAAAATCGAGGCATATGTGCACTAAATAAAGAACTCGGGGCATGAATGTACTTTACTCTATTTTCAATTTGAATGTACTATTTAGTATTTATTTTTATTCAGTTTAGTTTGATTATGTCTAACTTTTGAGTATTTGTCTTGAAAATAGATCTTTCCATAAAATATGGACAGACCGGAGACTCCGGTGTAATTTTATC
>JAULKK010000011.1:9873734-9886335 GCA_032355705.1 Rubia peregrina | reverse complement strand
TTGGTGTTGGAGCCAGTGGCATAAATCCTCATTACGGGTGAGTGATCCTATTCCTATAATGTCATTCGCTCATTTCGACGAATAGATATTTTTTCACTCGATTGTTGTTTTTTTTAACAATAGATTTATGGTTTGCTTTGATAGGACAACTAGACATCCACATGATAGAAGCAGAGTTACTAGAGTTCTTCCAGCTGAATAACATGATAATTTAATTAGAAGCATATCTAAACTTCACACAAGAGAAAGTTTGAAAAGTTTAGAATCTGAGGCAAAGTAATTTTTTCAATTAGAGAACTAAACAAAGGAATTCATTTATTCTCATAAGGTGATTGTTGCAATTCATAAATGTTTCTTTGATCCATTCTTAGTAAATGGGTATATTACACTTTATTGTGGTTATTTTATTGGTGTTTTCAAAGAGGTTGATGGAAGACCAAAGATCAACTATGTTGCAGTGTTTGAAAGCCCTAGCTCCTTCTCGCAATAAAGAAGTTAGGATTTCTGAACTTTTGTAAGCATTTTAAGTCTTTTATGTTGACATTAGTGATACGCCGTTGCTGTGTGTGTACCTATAGATTTTACTCAACGAAATGAATAACAAGTTTTACTTCCCCTACCTCATCTTCTTCTGCTTATGGTATTTAAAAGGTGAACTATTATGCAAGCTTCTGTTATAAGCAATATATAGTTAGTTCAGGTTATTCTCGCAATGAACATGTTAGGATTTCTGAACTTTTGTAAGCATTACTACACTTTCATTCTTCCCTTGTTTTTAGCTAATTTGCACACCTGCTACAGATATGTATCGCCCTACTCTGCATCTGAACATGTATACTTTTTCATATAACTAAAAGCGCAAACTATTTCTTTCTTAACTGGTTTAGGTACGGTGATAGGTTCCTCCCTTTCAATCCTCAATTGTCTCCTTGCTTCTCCTCATTCCTTTCGTTTTGATTCACAAATTGCCATACCGCTTACTATAAGTAAGCAAACGGTACCCAGCACTCGATCACCTTCTCTGTTTGATATTAACCCACCTCTCTGCTCCCTTCCACTGGTCTGCAACGCAGACCCACCTAATGCTCCGGTTGCCTTTCGTCTCCTATCTTTTGTGTCAGTCGTCTACCTTTGACCCACTCACTGTATTTATTTACCTTGCGATCATCAATATGGGGTGTTGAATATTTTTTTCCTGTCTGTTTAATGCTGGCATGCTATTTATGTTTTTCGGCCTTTGAGTTGCTCAAATGTTCTATTTTACATGATAGTTGGAGATTTGGAAGCATACTACCTGCTGATGTATACCTTACATGATGTATTCTTTAGTTACCTGAACTATCTTGTGAGGCTAATCCTGATATTCCTGTGTATGTATATCAGGACGCCAAACAATGAGTTGGGATTCAATTCTGATGGCTTTGCTGTGAACCCATCTGCATTCCAGCAACATATCCAGAATGATTATGATATTTGAATAGTCAGTTCACCATCTCAATAAGTTGCAAGAGTTATTGCGAGCTCGCCATCGTCAAAGAGATGAATTACAACGTCAAAACGATGAGGAGATGGTAAGTTTTTCAAATCAATATGCGTGAGGTTTTGTGGAGTTTATCCTGAGCTAAAGACATGGACTTGTAAATTTTATCCTTTAGTATTCATGAAAAGCGTATGAGCTGGTCATTTTTGTAACCCAGGCACTCTATCACGTAGATCCATTCGATCCTGAAGCACAAATGAATATTGAGCCTGCTATTCACCAGAAAGGTATCGATGAGAATTGGGCAGCTGCCATGGAACACAATCCCATAGCTTTTGCAAGGGTGGCTATGCTCTATGTTGATATGGAAGTTATTGGAGTGCCTTTGAAGGTATATGAAGTAACACATAGTCGGGGTTTTTTTTCCTTCCAAACTTTACTTTCTTCGGAAAGGATAAAAGGAAATCTTCTTTAAATTCTTTCTGAAGTGGTGAGCTTCACGAATTGATAATGATACTTTGTATTGTTTCAGGAGTTCGTTGGCAGTGGTGCTCAGTCAACGATTATATCTAAAAGCAGCGCAGAACGTTGTAGGTATGAGATGCATTTGTGTTATTAGACAATATGTCGCCCTTTCCAGTCATTTTATTTCGTCTGCAACTCTATGTAAATTTTATTATTTTGGGTAATGGAGGAAGGATTATTTAAAAACATTATAATGCACAAGCATGAAATGGTAAAGCTTCTAAATGCCTGTTCTAATAATGGCATGGAATTTCATTGACCTGATTATTGCCGTCAGCATTTGGTATTCGGAGTGTTGTTATCATGTTTTTCCTATGGATTTTAACACTGCTAACTTGTCCTTTCCAGGTTGCTGAGACTTCTAGACACACGTCATCAGGGCATTGCTCATGGTGTCGGTCAATCAGAGATCCTTGGGGGACGAAAAATTCAGGGTAAGCTGCATATGCATTGATCTCCTGTGGAGCATGAGCTAGAGTAAAAGAAATATAGGGTTGTGTGATTCCATTACTTTATGTTTATTGCTATATTACTGCAATTGATGGACCTGAATGAAGTTCTTATGATTTCACATTCTTCTAATATTTAATTTGATTTTTCACTCCGCCCTATTTAAGTAGAAGAGACAACTGAAATGGTGAATTTCTGTTGTCAAATTTGTTGTTTAAGTGATTCCACGGGTCGCCAACAAAATCGTTAAAATTGCAGCTACGGCGAAGGCTGCTGCTGCTTCTGCTTCTCAAATGGAAGAACCAGACTGGCTTCTTCTAGTTCAAAGGTCCTTGTTCCCCTTTTTTGTGCAGCATAATTTTTTAAAACGGTAGATCTAGAGTTCTGTATTTTAAAGTTTTTGACACCTCTTCAGCTCAAGAAGCAAGGTTTTGGTTGTGAATTTTTATCTCTATCATGTTTAGTGTTAGTTTAGATGTTTGTATTCTCCCTTATCATATGATGTTTATATTCTCTTTGTTTTTTGCATGCTTATGCTACTGACCCTTTGACAAGGCATGTGGCTTTTTCACTGTTTATAGATGACAAATGGGTTGAAAGTACTTTTCTTTCTCTGTCCCCTGCCTCACCAAATGCAATGGTAAATTCTAAAAGGTGTTATGTTTATGCCCTTCACAGCTCGGGTTAAGTACCCTCCGGGAGGGACTTTCACATTGCTATTAACTCAAACCACACCTTATCTTTTCCTGAGGTGGTTTGCTAGAGCTTCAGCCATGAAAATGAGGACGGAATTTAAGGCCATGCTTGGGGCTTTCATTTATAGTTGCAGTTCTTCATTGGAGTTGCTCTCTTCCCAAGGTCTCAACTTTGAAGTTAAAGATTGAGTCTTTATTGTGAATACAATTATGGGTTTTGATTGAAATGTGGATTCATTTGTTTAGTAATTAGTACTGATTCTTGTACAGTGCAAGCTTGATGGCTATAGAGAATGGTTTGGAGGATCCACATGGTGTTCTTGATGAATGAGATGAGAACTCAGTTGATCCTTGTAGCTAGACTTTGATTACTTGCTCTTATGAAAGTCTTGTCATTGGCCTGTAAATTCTTGAATCAAATGTTAATTGTAATGAGTATTTGTGCTGTAATTTTAAGGTTTGGTAAAATTGATTATACTTTAGTTTGGCAATTTACTGACAGTTTTAGGTGGTGTGGTCCAGGGAAACTCCAAGTCTGAATTTGTCTGGCATTCTTTCTCCTAGCATTGACTTCTTGATAAACTCATGTGAGTAATGTTTAAGGATGTTGTTTTTAATTAATTCATTCTATATTTAGCGTACTAACCAATTTTTTTGAAGTTTTCACTAAATACACATGTTACATTTGGTATACTGATCAAAGATGCGCTTATTTTTGCAGACTTCTGCAGAAAAACAATATAACAAGAGGGATTCCAAGGTAAAGCCTCAAAGTGAATGCATTCTTAGATGTCATTGTATGATTTGGGGTCTCGTCTGGTGTAGAAGATGTAGGATCATTGCTTAAAAGGGAGAAAATGAACCTTAGATATTTTATCTCTGGCCAGTGGTAACATGACCTTTTTGTTTTATTTCGGTGTGGGTTGACCCATTATTTTGATCTCTTTATGTAGATTATATGCTGGCATTAACTGCGTATTTGATACAGTTTCCTTTCTTCCTATGATGCACTTAAAACTATGTATTCTTCTTCTTTTTAGCTGCTTGAAATAGTAAAATAGTTGCTGCTTGTGTAAAATCCTGAATTCTGATAGCAACTTATGTCTTATGATGAGCAATCAAATTTCTTGTTCGATTCTGTACCTAAGAAAACACAAAACGTAAGTAATTGATTAAGTTTGATGGAAAGCATTAGGGTATCTCTACATATGATTGTTGCTTTACTGTCATGGTTAAGTCATGCTATTTCCCTTTTTCTTTTTAGTTCATTCATGTCCGGTAGCTCTTTGATATTGCTATGATATACTCGGATTTTTTTGCCCAATTTCCACCCAAGAGTCGACAGCCCACGCACAGCGTGGGTTGGAAATACCTAGTAAATATATAAAAGTACCACCGCCCTACCCTGGGAGCAATGTCGATGAATTTTAGGTTGAAAAAATCCCAACCCAACTGTACCCCGCACGATGAAATCCCCTTCCTCAAGCAACGAACCCCCTAAATTCTCCTTCTCTGATGATGAAATCCTCTTTCACACGTGACAGTTTTCTCGCTCCGATGCCGTGGATCTCTCGCCATTGATCGCTTGCGATACCAATGTGGTTCGTGGTTCACTCAAAGATTTGGTGGTCGGGTGAGGAACTTTTCCGCAATCGATGGTGGTGGGGCTAGGCTCAAAGATATGGTAGTGGTGGGTGAGGCTGGGCTTGGGTGGTGGCGGGGAAGTTTAATACTCCGTCGACCTCATTTTTCCAGCAAAGGAGATATCGAAGGGAGGGGTGGGGGGAGGTAGGGCAGTCGTTAGTAAAATATAGTGTGTGATTTAGCAGTCTCCGTTATTTGCCCTTCAATTTATATAAAGTCAAATGAGAGAGAAAATTCAAATGGAAATTAAAAAGTATAATGATAATAGTATTTTAAATGGCAGATTCACTTCAGTACATTAAGACCTTAAACAAAAATGAGTTTGATTAATGCTTGTGTACCCAAGAAAAAAGTAATAACGAAGCGTTAATATGTATGGAATCAATTATAATTTTGTTCTACCATTGATTGACACTTCATACAGACATTATAATCGTGATGGTAACATTGGAGATGAAAATAATAAATTATTTTTTTTGTAAATCTATCGTTTTTATGTCATACTAAAATTCCAATTGAAACATAACACATGGACAAAAATAACCCTGAATTGATTTTTGGTGTAAAATATGAATGTGTGTTTTCATTGATGATACAAGGGTACAATATATATACAGCATATACAAAATTTCAAATGAAAAGAGATTCTATCTAAGGTACAAGAATATTGCAGAAGATATTCATAAAATATTTCCTATACTCCTCCTCAAGTTGGAGCATGAGGATCCCGAATGTCCAACTTTCCAAGTAAACTCTGAAATGGTTGTCGTCATAGTTCCTTAGTAAAAAATATGCCGGTTGACTGGAAGTACGAATATGATGAGTAACCACATCACCAGACTAAATCAGATCACGAACAAAATGACAGTTAATCTCTATGTGCTTTGTTCTCTTATGAAACACAGGATTGGATGCAATATGAAAGACTGCTTGGCTATCACATTATAAAATCATCAGAGTTGGGTGGCCAATGCCCAAAGAACGAAGAAAATATTTAAGCAGCAACAGCTCACAACAAGCAACTGTCATAGCTCGGTACTCTGCTTCAGCCGAAGAATGAGAAACAGTCGGTTGCTTCTTTGTCTTCCAAGAAATCGGAGATTCACCACGCATCACAAAATAACCAATGAAAGATCGTCGAGTAATTGGGCAAGCTGCCCATTCAGAATATTAAAATGTTGTAAGTTGAAGCAAACTCTTAGCCTACAGAAACAAACCCCGACCAGGATGACTCTTAAGATAGTGTAAAATGCGAAGTGCAACATGCCAATGAGCCAACTGCGGTATCTCCATGAACCGAGGCAAGGTATGAACTGAATAGCTAAGCTCTGGGCAAGTGATGGTGATATAAATGAGCTTCCTAACCATGCGATGATACTGCGCCGAATTATAAAATAAGGAGCAACTCCTTATTAAGGAGTGATTCTTAAAACTCCACAATGGTACTCCTTAAATAAGGAGTGCTCCTTATTAATAAAAGTGAATTTAAGGAGCACTAGTGGAGGATGATTCATTAAAGACACCACTTAGAAGGCGGTTCCTTCCAATTTTCAAAGAACCGCCTTTGATGAGAACCCGGGAGGAGGTTCCGAGTTTGGAACTCCCTCCTAGGTTGTACTGGAAGGTTCAAAGTCACTTTTTAATCGATTAAACACGGTTCTTGAATATCCGCCTTTAACTACATCAATTAAAGGCGATTCTATTGAAAAAAATATTTTTAATTAGGTGTCTTTGTTGAGACTTTTAACCCAATATCTGAAGAAAATACAAACCCTTTGCCCCTTAGTATTTTTTTTTAGAATCCAAACCCATTAGGATTTCTCTCTTCATTTTCATCCTACTCACTCCCTCCCCTCACAAATCTCCCTTCGTCTCCACACAGTACTCCCTCCTCCACTGTCTCCCTCAAGCATCCGTCATCGCCTGAACAATCCTCCACCACCACCCCTTCGGTCACCTCCAACTCTCGCCTCTCTGCCGCCTCCACCCCACTCCTCCTCCACCACCACTCTGTCGCGCCTGAAACATTAACACCTCCGCCGGTTCCTGACGTCTCCGTCGGTTCCTAACGCCTCGATTCCTGACGCCTCCACCGCACCTCGACGCACCACCATGAAGCATGTCGTGACGCATCCTCTGCTCCCGGCCGTCGCTTGGTTTCTGTTGCTTCTATCTTCTGCTCCCCGGACGTCTTTCCCACTGCGTTGTCGTCCCCAGTGCCTTGACATCCCCGCTGCAGGACTCAATAATCAGTTCCATTTCCAGATATGGTTTTCATTTTTTGCCGAAAATTGCTGGCAGCAGTTTTCAGTGATTTTTATGACCCCCGAAAGAAGTTCCAAATTTGGAACTTATTCTGACTCTAGTTCCGAGTTTGTAACAATTGGAAGACAGTTTTCCAGCACTTTCAAATGCGTAAAAAACCGCCTTTGAACATTGCATTTTAAAGGCGGTTCCTCAATGCGACTTTGATCAATGACAATCAAAGTCTCTACCAAAGAAGTCACCTACAAAGTGACTTCTCCGGGCCGATAAAATCATTTTTAATAGGCCGATCTCCACTAGTGGAGTAACTATTGTGGATGCTCTAACAGTCGATCGATGTTTTAATTACCTATATTTTTATCTTAAGAAAAATTTAAAAAAACTTCCAATGAGTGGATGGTCGGGTTTATTTAAGTATATATGTCATTCTCCCTATCTCATTTCAAACTGTAATTTAATAATTTATTTAATCAAACTTAATTTTAATTATAACATTGAATTAGTGTATAAGGTTAAATATTATTGAGTGATACTTTATTTTGTTATAACATACTCCCTCCGTCCCACTATAAATTGTTTAATTTAACTTTTGGAAGTCAAACTAGCCCAACTTCAACCATTAAATTATATTATTCTATAGGTAAGACTATTGTCATATTACATGTCATTGAATTCATCATAACATGTATTTTTATATTATATATTTTTAAAATTCCTTTTACGCACATAAATAAATATATTAGTTGACTTCCAAAAGTCAAATTAAACAATTTATAGCGGGACGGAGGGAGTATATTTTTAAAATATTAACTTTTCACAAGTTTAGTTATTTTTAATGAAATTTATTAATAATAAAATATTTTAAAATTTAATTGTTAAAAGTCAAATTATGCGATTTGAAATGGAATAACGGGACTATAAAACTGGATGTAAAAATTGCAACTATCGTTGTGAGCTTGTGATGGATGGTAGTAGGGAAATTGGCCACATGTTTGTTCGTCACTAAATTTGGGTGAATTTGTCGGTTCAGATTATGAGATTTCATATCCGCCATTGAAAGATGACCGTGTGGTTTTGGTGTTTTATAAAGGAATTGGTATCTATCTTGTCAAATAATTGGTTCAACACACATAGTAGGACATTTGAACGTGCAAATGCAATGAACATGGCAGAAATAAGGGGAGTTTTTGACTTCATGCTATACCCTCTCATTTATTTATGGACCCAGAAAAGAACTAAGGGAAAATTGCAAAAATGACCGTAAAAGATTGAGAAAGTGCAAGAAAAACCTTGTAAAATTTGAAAGTGCAGAAGTAACCATAAGTTTTTGTAAAATGGTGCAATTATACCTAAATTGAACTATTCCGGCATTGACCGAACTAATTCCAGCGTTAATCATATGCAAAAAGACAAAAATACCCTTACTCTTAAAATAAAAAATTTTGAATTACAAAATAGAGACTAGGGTTCTTCTTCTCTCACCGCTGGACATCCGCTGCCACATTGCCACCACGTTGCCGCCTTCTGCTCCCACCACCTCCGCTCCGCCGTCGGGCCTCTGCCTACCCAGAACTACCGCTACCCAAATCAACCGCCAACGGTTAGCCTTCTACCGCCTGATCTAGCTGGTCAGCCCCCAACCACTGTCGGATCTAGCCACCAGCTCCGCCTCCACTAATACAGCTCAACCACCACTAACCCCTAACCTCACACCGCTCAGTCACCATCGGTTATTTGGTGGCTCAGCCCTAACTGCTCAGTCTAAATCCATCGTCGCCCAAATCCACCATCCCCCAAATCCACTTAGCTTACCACCTCTTCCACGTTGTCGCCCATATCCATCGTCACCTACTAAAACCCTAGATCCGTCTCTCCCCTACAATCCACAACCACAACCTCTCTCACCACTCCGCCAGTGCACCACCACCGCTCCGCCCATCTCCAGCAACACCTCCCCAGCCTCCAGCACCACCACACCTCCTCCTCCAACTGCCACCGCTCAACCCTAGCCTCACCCTCAACCCTAGCCACGCTCCGCTGCAAAACCCTTGCTTCACCCTCGACGCAACCCTACCACCTTCGTAACCCTAACCCCACGATGCCCAACCCCCCATCGGAAACCTAGTCGCTTAGCCCCACCACCATCGATAGAAGTGCCCCCTACCACCATCGCTCGTCCGCTACGAGTAATTGTATCCACCCCCCCCCCCCCAACCACGCCAACATGAAGAGCCTCCCACCACCACCACTCGTCCGTCGCTCGTCCTCCGGAGCTTGCCTTTTGGGTTTTCAAGGGTGAATCAAAGGAAACAAGAAGAAATGAAATAGGGAAAAGGAATTTTTTATTTTCTTTAAAAAAATGTAGGGTAATGGAAGGGCAAATTTGTATTTTCAATGAATTCAGACCAATTTGATTGTTGACTTTTTTGGTCAACGAAATCCAAAGTTAATTTTTGGACTTTCAGATTTTTCAACGTCATTTCTGCACTTTCGCCTAAAACATAGGGTTAAAAACACACTCCACTCAAAAAATAAATTAATAAAAATATTTCATGATTTGGGAATAAATTTAGTCCACATTACTCCCACATTTTTTCAGCTTCATTCTTCAAGAAATTATAATTCGAAAATCTATTTTAGACCCTCGTTCTTTTTTAAATATATTTTCAGAATATTTCAGATTATTACAATATATTTGTGATTGGTTCCTACAAAATATTAGTCTGTTTAATTGATTCAATGTTGATTCAATCTTTTTAATGATGATAGTACCATTATTGAGATGTAGGGGACATGAAAAATAGGAATGACAGTAAAAGATTGGGAGAATTATTGGATTGTTGTCATTTGGAATATGGTTGAGGCTGGCGAAAGCGGTTACAAAAACACCAATTTGACTTTAAAAATTGTAAGAGGAGATCTCATGACAAGTGGTTTGTTCTTAAGTTATGAACAGTCTACAGTAATTTTTATGTAGCTTCTAATTGTGTCCTCGCTTGAGCCTCTATGGTGCTTACTGATCTGATTAATACCCCCACCTTGTTGCTGCTTCAATTCTATTGTTGTGCCCAATGGTGCCATTGTTTTGGTGCAACAACAAAAACTCAACTAGCCCATGTCTTTCTTCATCTATGAGATTCTTGTGTATCATGTATCCGACCTTCTGATTTCTACTGCTTTGACATTCTTGCCGAATACATGAAATAAAATGCTGCTGCCAACCCTTGGAAATTGATGTCTTTTCATGCCGTTGCCCCGAACTGATACTACACACTGTTGTTGCATAGCTCAACCTCGGTGATGATTGATGAAGCAGTCTTTTAAAGCTCTAGTGTACACGCGGATAACATGTTTTCTGAGTGCATATGAACTTTATGTTTTTGTTTTGGGTAGCGGATAGCAGGAGTTAATTTATGTTTCTGTTCGTGGAGGTAGCCAACATGTTTGGTGAACCGCGTTAAATCCGTGTTGTAAGGTCCAGATTTGTCTAGTTGGCAATTTGTAGAAGTTGTGCAAATATGGAATGTTTGTGTTGAGACATCAAACAAGGAAAGTTAGTGATATAAGGAAAGTGGAGTTGTAATCCAAGAAGAAGATGAGATATTTTGTTCATAATGCTTTGATTGGAAAATATATCAATTCCTATATTTATGAGATTGTATTAGATTTATGGATTTGAAATATTTGGTTATGGTAAAGATGTGGACGAGATATTTATGATTCATAACTCCATGGGATTTGATTAAAATCAGAATTTGAAATGGAGAAGGAAGAAAATCTGCACTTCAGAATTTCCATGTTCCAACATACTCAGAAGTTCAGTTTTACGGCAGATTTGCAGAATCAATATTGTGATGGATTTTGGTTTATGGAAATTAATGATTACGCAATATTTGATTCAGCATATTAGAAGCATAATGGAATTATGGAGAATCCCTATAATTATGGAATTGGATTTATGGAATATTATGGGATATATGAGATAAGGAAAATCCCATTATTTATGGGATTTGGATATGCTTCAGAAGCCTATTTATGTGTTGCTTTGACCAATCTTGGTGTTGTTTTCACCGATTTAGGTGATGCAGGCCGTGTCTCCTACAAGTGTCGATCCTTTACAAAATAGGCATATATAAGTCGACGAGGCCAAAGAAGAAACATTCCTCGTGCAGGACCAACCTTCTTGTATTCTCCGTCTGTGATTGGCAAAGGGACACCCAACACCAATGGATCCTCCAATAAAATCCTAGAAATACCCTCAACAATAGGTACGGAGTGATGTTGTTTCATCAACTCATGTGAAACTCCATTGGCTACATGGAGTGGTCTACCACCTATGTCTTGATCAATATATAGCTCACACAGGAGTGTTTTTTTTACATTACCACCAAAATATATGTTAATTTAGAAACTTAATTGCTAGCAAAATTTTGAACAAATCAAATATATACCTTTTTCACTTGCTAATAAGGCATTGTCGAGATTTTTGGTTTGAACAATTGCCTCTCGATTCTCAAAGTTTACCTTCTAGCCTCTCTAATCACCTCAATATCTCCGGGTAAATGACGGAGTCCAATTGAGCGCCGCCCACCATCTCCCCCACCTTCGTTGTTTCCCTAGATCTTGCGACGACAGCGAATGCGACATTGTTTCAACAAATCTTCTACTCCATGGTTTTGGAGAGGGCCACGGACCCCGGAGATGGGGAGAGGGAGGTGGCAGAGAAATGGACACCAAAGAGTGAAAAGAGAAGATTGGGAGGTGAGGGGCAGAAGATGAATGGGAGGTGAGGGGCAGAAGAGGAAAGAGAGAGGGTTATTGTTGTTTTTTCCTATTTTTTATTTTTTAATTCATGGGTACAAAAGTTATTTCACCTAATTCCGGCCAATTTAACAGTTGACATTTTGGTCAACGAAATTCAAGGTTATATTTGCACTTTCATATTTTATAAGATTATATCTGCATATTCGAACGAAACATAGGGTTAAAAACTTTCATTAAACATTTATAACATATTTTCTTTTCATAGTCACAATAAATATAATAATTCCTACATTCCAATATAATTGACATTTACTACTAGCTTAGTATTGAAAATAAATTTCAAAATAATCCGAGCTAAAAGGAAATGAAAATAGTTGAAAGTAGCTTGGTTGAATTTATCAAAGCTAAGCTGAATATAATGAAATTGAGGTGAATTTGTTGGAGTTGAACTGAATTTATTAAATCTGGGTTGAATTTATTAAAACTGAACTGAGTTTATTGGAGTTGAAAATAGATTATCTGGGTTTATTTGAGTTGATATGAATTGATCTCAATTTATTGAGACTAAAATAACCTGAACTGAAAAGGTATTTAGTTCACATAAGCTGATCACCTTTTTGCTCCAAACTCGGCTAAAAACTATGTTGCCTTTAGTGGTGTCAGTTCGGGTGATCGTGTCGGGTTCGGGTCGGGTTGTAAATAGGTCGGATTAAAACAGGTCATATTTATTTTTCGGGTCGGCTCGAGTCGTCTCGGGTTCCTATCGTGTTGGGTAAAT
>JAULKK010000011.1:9856279-9873634 GCA_032355705.1 Rubia peregrina | reverse complement strand
TTTTCGAACAAAGTTGTAATCTTACTCTTTAACACATTCTTTTGGGTTTGGGGCACCTAATATAAGCCCTCCATCCTTGATGGTTTAATCTAAAAAAAATAAATCATGTCCATCAATTAGTATGGCAAAATTTAGGGAAAAAAGACGGGATTCAATTAGAATTATAAAAAAAGGCAAAAAGTTTTAGTTGTAATATTAAAAATTTATTACGCAACATGTTGTACTATAAGTTTATGACTCAATTAATGCAACCCAAAATTTTTATCCTAATTTCTTCTAATTTGTAGTTCAAAACTTGATCTTTACATAACTTATGAAAATACAGTTTTTCAAGAGATGTGCCCTTATTATATTGATTAATAATACAATAAATATTTTAAGGCAAAGTCTTAGGAAAGACGGTCTTTCCATAGGCTTTTGGAAAGACGGAGTTTAATTAGAATAATAAAAGGTAAAAGGTCTTAGTTGCAATATTAAATTTTTATTATTCAACATGAAGTAGTTATAAAGTTTATAACCCGATTCATGCAACCCGAAAATTTTATCTTCATTTCTTCTAAATTACACTTTAAACCTTGGTTTTTCCATGATTTATGGAATGACCGTCTTTCTAGAGACGTACTCATTTAAATATGCGCACTTTAGGATATTCATGGTAAAAAATAGTTCTTGTCAATTTAAAAAACAATCAAATTTTGCAAATAGACCTGGAACAAAGGGAGATTTTTTTTAATGAGGGTGTTAATCTATTGAATTCAATTATAGCAATCGTGTTTTATACGAAAGTGTAGTGAAACTCTTACCTGACTCACAAGGAGCAATGTGAGTCTTTCACTTAAAATTCATGTCCACATAAAGACACGAAGCATTGAAGATTTAAAAGACCATAATACCGTAATTTCATAAATAAAAAGGATTAAACTCGAATTGCTCCTGATCGAATGCAATGATTAAGTGGTGTTGAATATGTGACTATTCAAGTCAAGTCTCTTCACATATTAAGGCCAGAGGGGCATTATGGAAGTGAAGAATGAAGCAACACTTGGCCAATGGTAGTTATTGACTAGACTTGGCTTCTTGGAATATTGGCAAGGGAATTGCCTAACATCAACCACCTCTTACATATATTTTCAAAAGGAAATTGATGTTTGGTTGCATAATAGTATTATGTTACCTCATTTAATTTGACATTTGGCTTTTAAATTCACCAAAAGACAAGAAAGTCACTTTGGAGCTATTAATGTTTTCCAACAAATCTACTTCCTCTGGTCCCAAAATATCGGCACCAAACAATGTGCACAATTTTTTTGAAAAGGTAAAATGGGTGGAGAAAATTGTATTGGGAGAGTAAAGAGTAAATTTAGTGGATCGAAATAATATAGGATTTACCAAAAGATCAACGTGCCAATATAAAAAGATCATCCAAAAATAGAAAGAGTGTCGATATAAAAAACCTGGAGAGAGTAGTTGCTTCATCAATCCTACCACAACTCCAATCATCTTTCATGATCCATCAACTCTAGAGAGGTAGTTAAAATCAAACCGGTATCATGAAATGTGAATTTACAATAAGTTTTGAATGTTAATAACCTGACGTTATAGGATTGTGTGGGTGGTTTCTGCTCCGATTTCCCTATAAAATCAATCACACGTTATCGAATTTTCTTATTTTGCAGATTGAATTCCAAAACACTTGACTTATTCAGAAAATTTTCTTGTTATATCATCAAAAAGTCATTGGCAATTCAGAAAACAACATGATCATGTAAGACAAGGTAGAACATTTGCCTGGAAAATATCTAGTTAAATGCAGCCTTCAAGCAGATTATAGCAGACTCAAACCATCATATTACAAGAAATTGAAGAGAAAACGCAGTGAGTATATATTTGATGATTAATGAGAATCTTTCTGATATCTGTTGTGTAAGATGCTATTACATATTCAATCAACTGAAACTGAAAATCAATTCCTGTACATACATATTCACAAACAATCTGGCAATCAATGAAAGAATATCTGTCCAATCCGAGGATTCAAATCTACACACTGCCATTGGTGAACTAAGTTTCAGTTCAGTTCGGTTCAGTTCAGAAACCTTTCCAGGAAGCGAGAACTTCACTAAAGATCTCGGAGATCAGCTCCCTGTCCGCGCACTGCAGAAACGCGTCAAATTCCTCGCGCATGTCGTAGACCTTACCAAACTTCACGAGATATCGCATGCAGCAGTTCTTCAGCTTTGGTAGCTGATAAAGGGACGCGCTTTGCAGCCTCTCGAGCACATTCTTGGTGTCTATGTCTTCCAACAAGCTCTCGTGGCATGCTTCCTTAAGATCTGCAATGTCGTACTTGTCAGCTGCGCGAATGAGGGCCAGCCGATGCGTGAGGAAATCTTGAGTCTCAATGTTGCCATATATGTAGCTCAGAAATGTCTGGCAAGCTTCAAGAGACATATCAGAAATGTCAATGGTGGAATTCTCCTTTTCCTTTAGATCATGGGAAAACATGCTTCTGAATACTGGAGACCTCGAGGCAAGAACTGCGCGATGAGCTCCAACGCTTCTTCCATCAGAGGCATTGATCAAGATATCAGTGTGAATCCCTTCAGACAACATTCGACCTAGCGATGCTAGAGCTGCTGCATTTGATTCTTCCCTTCCTAGTCCTTGAGACCAGATCGAGCAAACTTCACCACCCTGCAAAGACATGATGAAAATGCTAAAAATGCAAATTTTCGACAGTTTGGAATTAATGATGGATCGGAACATACGTTTGGGGATCCTGATTTGAGATCAAGAAACTCAACGTCGATGATAAATTTGCCTGTCAATGGGACCTCTAAAGCCCAAACAAAATCGTCGTTGCTCTTGAGCTGTTTATCTGTGACTTCTGCGTTTTGAGACACAAACAAGAAAGATTCTAGGTATGAATACATTGTCATTTAGCATCCTTGAAAAACCAAAAAACACTTGACACTAACCTGGATGAACCAATATCTTTCGATCTCCCACGGAAGAAACAACTCTGATTATAAAGGATGCAATTGGAGGGTTTTCCCTGGTTAAATTCGATATCTCTGGGTATAACTTTATCAACAATGACCTACTCTTCTCTAAAGCTAAATGCCTTTACCACCATCAAGAAACAAAAAAAAAATCATTACTTTATGAACAATCAAACTGATATTTTTCGAACTTGTCAATAAACAGAAAGGATTCTCTCATCCCAGAAACCAGCAGATACTCAGAATCGACGAATTCGTACAACACGAACGGGTTTTCCAGTTCCATAACTTTATCAATATCCCAAATCAAGAGTCATTTCATTGACAGTGCATCACAAATAAGTATCAACTTTTCATAGATAACATAATTAAAGATACTACTAAAAGTTAAAAAACAAAAACAAAGTTCATAACATCATTATAGAATACCAAAATCACACCCAACTTACACCTAAAACCATATAAAACTCTCTAATCTTAACCTTCCCTGTTTTTGCTCTTTCAACCTTCAAATCCACAGAATCAAACCTCATTAAACACAAATTTCAACTGGGATTTAACTTTCAATCCCATTTTTTCAAACTAATCAAATCTCACATCTAAAATCACTTCAAAAACAAGGAAACCAATCAATCAATCATGCATCTTACTCACCGATAAAACAGGGCAAAAAACAGAGCCTGCAACAAAAATCGCACTCACCAATTCCACTTCCCAATTTTGAAAGGATCGGACTTCCTGTAAGTACAAGAAGCCAAGTTGTCGATCCGCCATTGGGCGAGGCGCGACGTCGTTTCGACCCGATAAGCAGAGTCCGTCATCCTGGAAAACGCCAGAGCCGCCGTGATTTCATGGATGCAATCGAACAATCCCTCCAACGTCAGCTCTCCAGACTTTCCCAGGTTTGCTGAATTCCACTCCACTCATATGTTTCTCCCACTCAATCAACCCAAGAATCGAACTTTATTAATGGGGTTTTTTCTGTTTTCACGCAAGGATGTTTCTTCTTGGTGTTATCCTTACTCCATTGATGGAGAAAGTTGGTTTCTTGGAGATGGAGATTGGAGAGTGATGTATTTAGCTTGCACTTCACTTCAATTTTTGATGGGTTTTGGAGGAATTTTGAGTGTATATATATTGTGGGATTATGTCATGAAGTATGGGGATTTTTTTTGGATGACTCGTATGATGGATTGATTCTAATGGTCTCTTTATCGATGAGGGTTGCATTTGGGCTAGGGTATCTTAATGCATTGTTGATTGGAAGAATTGGGGATTTTTAATTTTGTTGCTTTCAAGCAAAGAATCTACTTGCTTTACTCCTTCCTAGATTTGTACTTTTGATCATGTACAAGAGGATAATTCTACGTCAATGATCGAATTGCATAATTTTTAGAGCCAAGTGCACATATGACCCTACATAATTGATGAAAGTGCAGATATAACCCTGCGATAATTAAAAGTGTAAATATAACCCTACATAATGAGATAAAGTGCAAATATAACCCTGTCCGATAATCCACCGCCGGACCACCGTGGATCGCCGGAAAATTGTATTTTTCCGGTGGTCCGGCGGCGGTCCGGTGGTGGTCCGGCGAAATTCTCATCAGATGGTTATATTTGCACTTTCTTCAATTAGTCAGGGTCATATTTGCACTAAAAATTAAGTCAGGGTCATATCTGTACTTTCTCAATTACATAGGGTCATATTTGTATATTTCCCAAAAAAGTATAACTGAACTGAACTAAATTTCATCAAACTGAACAGAATTGAATCGAGTGCAGATAGGTGGAAAAGAACAGTGCATGACTTACTAGGGCACTCGGCGGAGCTAGCATTGGCGAGCTTGCAAACAGTGGGAAGCAGAAGAAGACGAGATTCCTGAATCCCCATACTCTTGATCTGCGGATTGCTCCCATCATGGATCTGCTGAATGATGTAGCAGAGGCACACCGGCTTCCGGTCCTTCAAGTCCGTCACCGACTTGCAGCACTCCGCCGTCGGCGCGTCCGCCTTTCCGGTGGCGTACGTCAGGCACTGCGTCACCTTCGGGAACTCATTCGCGCACTGGTCCGCCACCGCGTCCCCCGCCGCACGCGCCGCCACCAGCAAAACAACCGCCATGATCGTTGCACCTGCACCCTTCATTTTGAGTTCTTTCTTTAGGGTTTGGAGAAAGTGAGAAATGGGAGGAGAGAAAAGGCGAAGAGGTGTGTATCTGAAGTGGTTGTGAAGGCTAGTAGTTGGGCATTTATGGTTATGCATATGGGGGGGTTATTTATTATGGGTTGGATATTTGTGATGCTTTTTTGCTGCCTATTTCAGATGAATTGGAGTTGTTTGACCGTTCTTCCTTCATATCCACATGGGGATGTAAACTTGTACGTCGGACAGCTTGCTTTTCATTCTATCATGGAAATTTTGTTGTTTTGTTTTGGCGCATGGGTCTAGATATGAATGAACACAGTATATATAGCCAATGGTGGAACTAGGAGGCGGCCCGGCCGCCTCCCAACCTCCGGTGAATTATGGATAAATATACCTCCCCTCCTTGCCCACGATCCGTCCTGTCCCGCCCCTCCTCGTCCACGATCCGTTATGCCCTGTCCCGCTCCTCCTTACATTTTGGTCTAGTTCCGCCACTGCATATAGCCGACACAAATTAATTGAATACTACCTTTTATAAATATACACACTATTATTATAATATTGAAAATATGAACATGAATAAGATTCACTAGTGTGAGAATGGTGGATTGAAGACAGTTTCACTAGACCAGAGAATTAAGGGACTTCTCTGGCCCAGCAGAACTGCCATTAATCCTTCTTTCCACACTAGTAATTCTTGTTATTTTAAGTATAATATTCCCCATCTTAGTAAAAAATGTGCATTTACTTTTCACAGTTTTTAATTATCATGTTTGACCGTCAATATCTCTAGCTACATATAAAAATTTTAAATAAAAATTTGATATTTAGATAATAGACACTAAGACAAATATAACAATATCGTACATGATATTTTTATTATATATTCATTTATACTTCAGAGTCAAAGTTTATAAAGTTTGACTTAGAAAAAATAAATCAAATTCTTTCTTCACGGAGTATCAAAGATGTGAACAGATGAAATCGGCTATGACGAAATTGCGCGAGTCTGGAGAAACCAACTCCGTGATGCGTTCACTTCATAGTCACATTAGCTTTCCCATACGAACGTGTTCACACTCTCCTCTTTTTGCCGGACCGACTTGTTCAGTTCTACTTTGCATTTGATGTCTTTTGCACATAAAAGTGAAAACTACATTTTACATAATTTTTTTTTACTTCATCTCATAATGCGTTTTGGACCCACAACAACCTATAAGATTCGGATTTACTACCGTAACCTAGAGTGTTACATGAAAATGTAATATTTTTTTAAAATTAAACCACCATTGGTGGGGGATATTTATTAGGCTCCCCAAATCCTAATAAGATAATTTCCTCAGAGGGAAGCAATTTGTGAGATTACAGAATAAGTAAAAAACCTAAACTGTATCCGAAAAGAGGTAACACGCTATATCTAACACTAAAAAGGGCGATGAAATACATCTGAACATCCTAAAGTCTAATGCCCTAGAGCATCTAACTATCCAGCAGGTAATAGAAAATGTAATAGAAGATCCATAGCCCTAACATTCATGACCCAACATGTAACAACTGCATTGTATACATTGTTACCTTTTAACATGGGTTGTCCCCGAGAATTACACTGCGGTTCAGTAATTAATCCACATTTTTATAATAAAAAGGTCAATGATTGAAACCATACTTGTAGTAAAAATTGTAAATTCTAGAGTAATTTGTCAGTAGGAATTACCTGGCATAGTATGACCATGTCAGTTGTCATTGCTATGGTTTCTCAGACTGCAAGTGGTATATGAATGCAAGAGCGGACTAACTAATTAATTTTAATAAAATAGTATTCAATAAAAATAATCTTATTCAATCTAATGGGGTTGAAGGGTAATTTTTTTTTATAATTTTTGTGTAGTCTTAGATATTTTCAGGCAAGGTAATTTTCAAAAATAAATAGTCTTTGAAAATTAATGGCGTGGGCTGGAGGGACTCTAAGTCCCCACCCCTTCCCTTTGCCCATGTATGAATGTGTGATCGTGCTGATTTTAATTTTAGTAGTGGTGCTTCAGAATTAAGTTGTTAAAAGTCATTTCAATCCAATTCATTACAAAAATGCGACATGATTAATTTCTGAACTTAATAAATAGCGAATCATCTTAATTTATCATTTTAATAAATATTTTGATGGCACCTGTATAAATGTTTAAACAATTATGCATGTTTGAAAACTAATATTTAAGAACTCAAAATAAATAGATCATTATAGGAAATGTGAACTTAATTTTTTTTTAAATAAAAAAAATAGGAGTAACTAGAAAAGACAGACGAGGCATGGGCATTGAATTGTGCATTAATGGAATGAGCTGGTTGAGGCCTACAGTATATGAGCGGTGGACTTAAATTAATGCTGTTTTCAGTTGAGGTAGGACTTAATTTTTCATCACCTGTCTAACTAATTCATGCCACTCCCACGAAAAAAAACATGTTTTCTATTTTTGTACATCTCAATTAACATGAAATATTTTAAAAATTATTTAAAATGACAAAGTATATGTTGCTTAAATTTTTATAATGTTCTTGTTATATATAACAACTTTTAAACTGGACTAATTGCTTTATTAAAATATCCTTACTTTTCCACAAAGAATAATTGCCACATCGACTCTCCTAATATTTTGGTCCAAAAGCAAACATGAAATATGTCATTTTATCTGGAACACGGGGAGTATGTGTTTTCCGTTGATTGAAAAAAAATTGACAACAATTTCATTAAAATTATAGAATTGATTAAATCGACTTCGCCTAGTGCCAACGACAATCAAAATGGTAACTCTGGTTATGAAATTATGTTGGTCTATATTTCTTCCTTTAGTTGTGCTGGTTTTGCCTCCGATAGATCAGATCTGGTGCACTTTTACCTCGATTTCAGCTCAGTAGCAGTGTAGTTAGCCACTAAGGCAATCAAGGCATTGTGTTCGACTGACCAGACGCAGCTCGGAGAAGTTTCTCCCCCCTAATAAATAATGGTCTTTCAGTCTCTATACGCCAAGTTGGCGTGGAGCAAGTTCCGTTCCCTGTCGGTGTGGAGCTCAAGTGGGGAGGCTTACCTCACTCACTCTCAGTGAGTCAGCCATGTGGGATTTTATCTCACCTTATAATAGTTAGGCTTTTTCCATGTTCATTATGGTGTTCAAAAGTTTATCTGTTCTTCGACTGTAATAGAATAGACTAGCGTTTACTAGTTTATCAGCTACAAATAGATAGATGAACACTGGTGATTATGTCTACAATCAACCACAAATGTAATCAATTTCAATATATTAATGAGAAGGAGTCCGACTATTTAGTTTTTTTAAAAAAAAATCTCTTTTGCTAGAGAACCAATAACGAGAGTACGAGACCATGATGCATCACCACAACAAAAGCTCACAGCTCTTGGATCTATATTCAATTTTAGGAAGCCCCTTGTTGCCATAAAACTGACTAATTATATAATGAGCATATCTCCAAAGTTTAATTAGTGCCTTTATTATTATGGTGATCAATCAAATTCAGTGAACTTTAAATTATCTTATTTGTTTTTGTCTAACTTTTTTTTAAAAAAATATTAGCTTGAAATGAGACAGAGTGAGTACTAAAATTTAGTGATATTACATCTCAAAAAAAATCTATACATTTGATTTCTTTATCATGTTGTTTGATACTCCCTTCGTCCCAGCAGAATTGGCATATGTTTATTTTTCAAAGTCAAAGTTATCAAATTTTGATCATAAATATAAATTAATATACATATAATAAATATCATGTAATATATTGTTGAATTCATGTTAACATATATTTTTTAAATATCAACTTTTTATACGGAATTGGTATATGTAGCTAG
This sequence comes from Rubia peregrina, assembly GCA_032355705.1. Classification (NCBI taxonomy): domain Eukaryota; kingdom Viridiplantae; phylum Streptophyta; class Magnoliopsida; order Gentianales; family Rubiaceae; genus Rubia; species Rubia peregrina. The sequence continues at coordinate 9,864,627 of JAULKK010000011.1, read as the reverse complement.
AGTTATTAATGGTCAAACATGATCATTGAAAACAGTGTGCATAGTAAATGTGTCAAATCTACCGGGACGGAGGGAGTATATTTTAAATCATAAAATTTTCTGTTTTTATGTTATATTGTACTCCCTCTGTTCCAGTTCAAGCTGCACACTTTTTTGGTCAACTTTCTCGTACCATGTTTGACCAACAATAACTTTATGTATGTATAATAATTGTGTGATAAAATTTGATGTTTAGAAAATACATCATGCAGGGAATCCAATGATATCTCACATAATAAAATTTATGGTCAAATGTGTTTTGACAAAGTTGATAAAAAAGTGTGCAGTTTGAACTGAGACAGAGGGAGTGCGAAAAGAATAAAAACCTGAGAGACTGTCTAGCCCACGTAAACCGTCAAAGTATAAGATTCATTGCAAGTTTGCAACAACGACTATACAATAATGACAATGCTTAGCTAATAGAACTGGATTTAGCTACAAATTTAATAACGATATATTGAAAGTGTAATTTGATGTCAAAATTTTCCTGCAACCATGAATTTTCTTATACCACTAGTGCAGAACGGAGGTATGGCAAGAATTTTTACAATGGATGGTGGGATTTACATGCCATCTCTGACCACCGTCCATCGTCTTCGATGGTCGAAACCTCTTTAAAAAGGAATGAAAAAAATCACATCCCAAATTTGATGGGTATCAGTGGCGAAACTGAGGGGTCGAGTTGGTGCGGCCGTCCCGACTCAGTTCCGACAATTAAGAGAGTTTTTACTTTTCATGAAAGTTTTGTTCGAAAGTTTTTGCTCTATCCCTGATGTCTTCAAAATTTTAGGAAACACGACGTTTTATTTTTGTCAGTATAATTCAACCCCTCAAATATGGTGCTAATACCTCCACTGATGGGATTGTATTTATTTAGGTAATTGCATATCAGGCACAAATTACTAGCCGTACAATTTATTTATTTTTTGAAAAAATTACTAGCCGTACATGATACATCAGTTTCTTTTATTTTTACACTTTAATGCCACACAAAACATCACAAACAAGATTATAAGTATGATAGTTAAGCTGTGCCAGCAGCTAGCCATCCTCAAGATTTTCTATAAAGCCATCCCGTCCGCATACCGTCACCTGATCAAATTCATTTGATCCTGCAAAAACACACCATATAAATATTAGTACTCCCTCCCTTTGAGTCAAATCTGCACACTATTTGATTAAAATTTTAAACTATGATTATACGTAGTTAAAATATGTCATTATTATACATAGTTAAAATATAAACGGTCAAACATGTTCCATGAGTTTTGACCTATTTACTTTTTCAAAGTCAAATTTGATAAATTTTGGTCCTAAATATAAATAAATATATGTAATAAAAATATCATGTGAGATATTGTTATATTAATCTTAATATCTATTTTCTAAATATCATTTTTTATGCAAATTTGTTATATATAGTTAGATACATTGACGGTCAAACAAGATCATTGCAAACTGTGAAAAACAAATAGATCGTTACTCGTGGGGTAGGGGAGTATAAAATTTGAGTTGAGAGAGGGGAATGCTTACTTGTTGCAGTCGGTTTTAAAGCTGATTGGAAAGGGCACCTTGATATGGCAGTGTTCAGGGAGTTCCTCAAAGTTATCGCCCTTGATTTTGGAAATGGCCTTGTCCAGTCTCTTCAAGCACCTGCAAATAGCTCGCCGGTCGGATGTCGAGTACGTCTCATCGGTGAGAGTGCTGACACCGAGGCAGCAGTAGAACGATGGGTCGCCGCCCTTCTCTAGGTACGGCAAGCACGGGCTAGCTTCACATATATCTGCCCGCACCTAATTCCGGCGGCTGCACGGGCTAGTAGCGAAAGAGAAACCAGCGCCGCTGCGGTAGGAAGTGACGATCCGCCGAGATTTTTTGAAGGCATGCTTTTGATCGGATTGATGTTTGGAAACTAGGATTAGCAAAGGTGTGTAACGGAAAAAGAAGTGACGAGTGAGGTGATATTGTTGAAGATGTATTATGTAGGTGTTAGATGCGTGTAGCAATGAGGTACAGGTCAGATTAGTTGTGAAGTACTTATTTGCTCCGTTCCAATTCTATTTGCATTCTTACTTTTTTAATACTATTTTCTATCAAAGTTTGACAACATATTTGAATATATATATATATGAACAATAATATTATTACATATGATGTTGTTGATTCGTCGTAACATGTTATATTTAAATATCAACATTTTATTTGTCTTTAGTAATCATAGGTAAACATATTAACTGTCAAACATATTTCTTAAACAGTGTGATAATGATTGATGTGCAAATAGAGTTGGGAGGGATGGAGCAACTGTTGATTTAATTTATCATAATTATTGCCAAATATCACATACCAACTAAAGACGGTTCATACAAGATTAAAGGTGGTTTCACCTTTAATGGGTTGTCGATTATTTGACCCAAATTGCCCAACCATTTATTAAGAATTCGGGTTTCACTCAAACATGCTTTCCTTTGTTTTTTCCTGGAGAAACGACCACAACCTTCCTTCTCCTTCCTTAATCTCAGCCTCCCTCACTTCCTCTCAACCGTACACTACCCCCTATCACCTCTCAACCATACGCCTCCTCTATACCATCTCCCCCGTGCGTCACCACCCGTTGCCTCATGATTCACACTACTATTGTACGTCAGAAGGTTCAGCCTAGAGGGATCGCCTGGTTGTTTCTGGTGTACGTCGATGGGCTCGACCTCACTTGTGCACTTTCACGATGCTGGAAAGAGGAGAAGTTTACAATATTATCCAGGAGGTTCACGTCATCGAAAAAGAGAAGGTTACAACATTCTTCAGGAAATGTGTAGTCGTTGTGTTGAATGTGTTCACCGGAAGGATGCCAGAAACCTATTTGGCATTTGGCATTTTTTTAGATTCTCATAATTCGTAACTGAATTCAGATTCAACTGAAGGCATTTTTTGAACCATCTTTAATTGTTGCGTCTGAAAACTACCTTTTCTGATACGGTAAAATCCCTTTTAATCACCCCTGTCGACACTAGTGTTAACAATAAAAATTATTCAACAAATGCTACCTTAAACATTTCCACAAGATTCCACAAGACCATTATCATCAAATAGTTACTTTAACATCTGTTAATGTCGTTCCTCGTTGCTTCCCTGACTAGTTGGTTCCTCTGCTAAATGGTCCCCAGACTTGTGAGACGGGTGGAGTGGCAGTCAGACGGGAAGGCACATGGTTGTGCCTACATCGACGCTTTGATCAGTACTGCTTGACATCTAAAGAGTATATTGTGAATTGTTCTATGGATTCATAAAGATCTTTGGTCAACGTCCTTTCACTCACCAAAATAATCTGCAAACTCTAATGATGAAATTAGTACAATAGCAAACAGAGTCGATCCCACAAGGAACAGAGCAATAACTATAAATAATACCTACTAATATAAAATAGTTTTGGTGTAGCCAACAAGTCTTAATTTTCAGGATATTTCTAACAACTTATGAAGCAACCAACTAATATCGAATATGAAATAATAATGCAAACTATCAATGTAAAATTTAGAAAATATATTATAAATGTAATCGGCTCGGAATAATTCACATTAGTTAAACATCGATCATAGGCGCAATGATGAATTAATCACTACGTATCTATCAGTTATAGGAAAGTAGGTACGCTTAATTTTCCCAATTCTTTCTTACCTTGTCGAAAATTGACCAATTATAATTATCCAATTGTTTCCCTTACCAAAATGCCCCCGAAAAGTATTTGCTGAACTAGATACACATTTCGATAGCATTAAGAATGAAAATAACCTGATACAACAATCACCAAAGTATAAGCAAATAGTAATGCACACTTAATTGTTTCCCATCTTGCTATTACAGTCTTAACTAGTTAGCTATTTTTCACAAGGACTCGCTACTTACTAACCCTTTCCAACAATTACGTATTGGTGGAATTAGATAGCAATATCTCAATAATATTCAAGTTGATCAGGCTTAAACATATCAAGAATAAATTAATCCAGGAACAATAAAAAAACACATAATAATCAATTATAAAACAATTATGTCTCACGATTCATAAACTAATGCTCGTTATTCCATACCTGTATATGAATTAGTTACTCATAATAATCAATTAAACAAACAAATAATATAAAAATAAAGGCAAAGTCTTGGGAAAGAACGTCTTTCCATAAGGTTATGGAAAGATGAGGCTTAATTGCAATAATAAAAGGTAAAAGGTCTTAGTTGCAATATTAAAAATTTATTATGCAACATGTAGTAGTTATAAAGTTTATAGACCGGCTCATACAACCCAAAAATTATATCTTCATTTCTTCTAAGTTACACTTTAAACATTGGTCTTTCCATGACTTATGGAAAAACCGTCTTTCAAGAGACATACTCAAAATGACATCTCATATGATAGTTTTATAAACTTATATTAATGGTCAAAATTTACTAAATTTGACTTTGAAAAAGTTAAGGGGCCAATAGTTGTGAGACGGAGGGAGTAGAGTTTTTCTCTTGAAAGATGATATTTCCATAAACTATGGAAAGACCAAGGTTTAAAGTGAAAATTAGAAGAAATGAATATAAATTTTCGGACTGCATGAATCGGGTTATAAACTTTATAACTATTACAATTTGCATAATAAATTTTTAACATTACAACTAAGACTTCTTATCTTTTATTATTCTAATTAAACTCCGTCTTTCCACTGGGACGTGTAAAGACGATATTTTCCCAGCCTAAAATATAACTTTAAAAATATAAGTGGAAAATCCAAAACCACGGGCCAAAGAAACCCAGTTGCCTGTCTAAAACCATATGCTCAATCCCCTGTATTCTTAGTCAGCATTCATCCGCATCATCACATTCGTCGACCGTTACGCACTACCCAAGATTATAAAAACAATGCCAATTTTTAAGTCCTTTTCATCGGTTTTCTTGCTTTCTACCCATTCAGAACCCGTCCCCTGTTTCAGTCCGCTAATCATTTGATTCTCGCACCATTTTCTACACATTTTCTCAAATGTTAACTGCGTTTTTTCCTTGATATAAAAAACCCTTATGGAGACTAATCCCATGGCCAACAATCTGTATTCAAACATGGGTTCTGGGATGTTAGGCCTCGAGATGTCCCTCCAGCACCACCACAACCTACCACCGCAGAACCACCACCAGAGCCACCGCATGCAGCAGCAGCAGCAACATCCGCCGCCGTCGCAGTCGATGGTGGGGTTTTCCCTCCACGACGGCGGCGCTGACCAGGTCCACCACCCGCAGCCGCTCAACATGTGTCGGAAACCGAGCTACCCGTTGAACAACAAGCCCAAGAACCAGCCTTTGACTCTCAGCGACGACGAGGAGCACGGAGGTGGAACAGAGAACAGCGGCGATGGCGACGGGAAGAGGAAGACGGCGTCGCCGTCGTCGTCTCCGTGGCAGAGGATGAAGTGGACGGATAACATGGTGAGGCTGCTGATAATGGTTGTGTACTACGTCGGAGATGACGGCGCCGGCGGCGGGTCGGAAGGACCCGACCCGACCGGGAAGAAGAAGGCCCCGGGAGTTCTGCAGAAGAAGGGGAAATGGAAGTCGGTGTCGAAGGCGATGATGGAGAGAGGATTCTTCGTGTCCCCGCAGCAATGCGAGGACAAATTCAATGATCTGAACAAGAGATACAAGAGGGTTAATGATATCCTCGGAAAGGGCACTTCTTGTAAAGTCGTGGAGAATCAGAGCTTACTCGATTCCATGGATCATTTATCTGTGAAAGCAAAGGAGGAGGTGAAGAAACTGCTGAACTCCAAACATCTGTTCTTCAGAGAAATGTGCGCTTATCACAACAGCTGCAGTCACGGCGGCGCCGCCGCACCGGAGCACGGACACCAGAGGCAAATCTGCTTACATTCACCAGCAAACGCGTCGTCCAATTTAGCGAGCGAAAAAAGAGGCAATTCTTATGATGGCGACGAGGAAGAGGACGACGACGAGGAAGAGGATGACAATGAGGAAGAGGAAGACGATACTGCCATTGATGAGAGGTGCTCCGGGAAAAGGGTCCGCGGCAGCGGCAGCGGCGGCGGGGAGGCGATTCAGCGGCTGGGGGAGGAGCTGGCGGAGGTGATGGCGGACGAGAGGCGGAGCGCGGTGGAGAAGCGGCGGTGGATAAAGATGCGGCAGATGCAGGTGGAGGAGGAGCAGGTGGGGTTCCGGCAGCAGGCGTTTGAGCTGGAGAAGCAGCGGCTGAAATGGGTGAAGTACAGTAGCAACAAGGAGAGGGAACTGGAGATGGATAAGCTTAACAATGAGAGGATGATTTTGGAGAATCAGAGGATGTCGCTTCTGATTAGGCACAAAGACCTCGAGCTGCTTCAGAATATGAAACAGAAATAATGTAACCATAATGTACGTAGTCTGTTTCAGAACTATCCTAGTTTTGTTTTCTATGAATTTTACTGTGGCCTTCTGCATTGGTGCAGTAGTATTACTACCAGTTACCGAAGAACAGAGCATATTACGTACTCCATGCCTCGTACAAAAAAAATAAAGCAGAGGATCTCACGAACTCCATGCTTCTTTAAAAAATAATTGTAAAAATCAATAATTGGAACTCCATGCTTCTTAAAAAATAAACTGAAAAATGGCTGAGGGTATTTTAGTCGTTTTGGGTTTGGTCAACAGCCCAACTGTTGAGTCAACGCTACCCTAAAAAAATTAGTTAGACCCATGCCTGACCCAAACCTGTAGGGTCTGAAAATTTTAGGCCCGTACCCAAACTCGATGGGTCAAAACGGATCTTGGATCCAAAACGGATCCTAAATAGATCTAAAATTCTATTTTTTCTTCACTAAATATAATATATTATCTTAATTGCAAATAAGTCAAATTAATATGTATCTGAATTAATTTTCTAAAAATATATACATTTCATATTATTTGTTGAATTAAAAATACAAATACAAAGAGAATATGTAAGTAATTTAGAAAATATGGTAAAATAATATATACTCCCTCCGTTCCACTAATAATTTCTTACTTTTCTTTTTGGTTCGTCCCACTAATATTTTTTATTTCTAACTTTCTATATTTAGTTATGTATATGTGGTCATAATTCTTCCTTTCATTTAATTTATGTGGGTTCACTGTCATCACTCATTAAAAAAATGTCACATAGACTTGTCTAAAACTTTGTGTAAAAAACAATTAGGAACTTTAAAATGGAACAGAGGGTGTATATAGTTATGGTTATATGGGTCTACGGGGCGGGTCTGAGTCTTAATATTTTAGATCTGAACCCGTATTTTAAAATTTAGACACACACGCGACCCAATGGGTCTAGACCATGTAGGTCTGGATCGGGTCCTAGATCCATGATCAATCCTAGTCATCGCCGGAATGTGGCATGAAGGTTATATCAGCACAATTTATCATAAAGTTGGGGTTAGTTTTGTACAATATGATTTTACAAGGTTATATTGACACTTTGAGTTTAAAGGTAATGTTAGAAAATCATTTAACATTTTAAACTTTGATATTGAGGGTTTTATTTTTTGAAGTTGATTCTGATTGAGTGTTTTGATTTTTCAATGTCGAATTTGGTGAAGGTGATTTGGTGGTTGTAATTTTGTGCATGATGTGGTAGCTGTTGTGGTGGTGGTAATAGTGATTTTGTGCAATGATGGTTGCATTAGATGCGGTTGTAGTGGTGGCGGGTGGTAGATGGAGTGGTGGAGGTGGATGCAAGGGTGTTGTTGGATGATATATGAATGAGTAAAACAAGATTTTAGAAGGGTAATCTTGTCATTGTCCATGGCCAAAAATTGTACTCCCCTCTCTCTCTCTCTCTGCAAATAGCGATGGGACAGAAGGAGTATTTACATTTTAAAATTAGAATTTCATCCCTAAAATTGTATTTATTAAAAAACTAATTAAAATAAGGTTATTTACATGTATAGTCCCGACTTTAGGGTGAAAGTGCCAATATAACCTTGCAATCTCAGAAAGTGCAAAAATAACCCAAACTTATTATTGTATGTGCTAATCTAACGCTAACTTTGAAAAAATTGTGCCGATATACCCAAAGTCTATCTTTCCGGCATTTACCGTATGAATTTCGGCGAAGAGAAAAAACAAATGACTAAAATACCCTTGAACTAAAATCTAAAAAATGTTAGACCGAAATACCCCTCAGAGTTATACAGGGTTATTTCAGCACATAGTCAATAAAGTCAGGGTTATGTCTGCACTTCCAACATAAAAACAGGGTTATTTCACCACATAGTCAATAAATTCAGGGTTATATCTGCACTTTCGAAAT
>JAULKK010000011.1:9814525-9831868 GCA_032355705.1 Rubia peregrina | reverse complement strand
CATAAATAAAGTTATCGTTGGTCAAACATGATATGAGAAAGTTGACCAAAAAGTGTGCAGCTTGAACTGGGACGGAGGGAGTACAAAACATTCAAAAATGGATATTTGCATGTCTATTTTTAGGTTTCTACCTCGTGAGTATTATAAAATCCATTACCAAACATTGAAAAATGGATATTTGCATGTCTATTTTTACTTCCAAAAATTAAGGTTGTTAAAGCGAAAAGTACAATGAACTGATGATTGTGAGTTCCTACAGCTGCTCGGAGGTACGAGGCATCAGCATGGCTAAGGAAAATGGACCAAGGAGCATCATCAGTTCTTCCCAAACAGCCCTCAGAAGAGGAATTCTGCATTGCCCTCCGAAATGGCCTCATTCTCTGCAATGTCCTAAACAAAGTTAACCCTGGTGCTGTCCACAAGGTATGTTCATTCTGCATCTTGTCTTGAACCATGGAAATAGCGTCGGAAAATCACGTGATCCATTGTGTTTCTTTCCATGAATGATGGATCAGGTGGTGGAAAATCGAGTTATCGATGTTCAGTTCACTGAAGGAGCTGCTCAGTCAGCCATTCAGTACTTTGAGAACACCAGGAACTTCCTTGTTGCTGTTGGGGAGATGAAACTCTTGACATTCGAAGCTTCAGATCTCGAAAAGGTCTGCATTCTTACCTTAAATCCTGGAATGTATTCAATGAAAGGACACATGCTTTAAGGAATGCACTTGGTGGTTTTGTCTCTGCATCACCAAAATCGTAGTTTGGCACCAAAACTTTAATTTTCACACTAAAACGGTAGTTTTGGACATGTAAAACCGTAGTTCAGACTCCAAAATCGTAGTTTGAAATCATGTCATTGCTGAATGAGCTGAAGAATGGAACATTCAAATAACTGTCCCTATCTTTACAGGGAGGTTCGTCGGGGAAGGTTGTGGATTGTATTCTGTGTCTCAAAGGGTATCACGAGTGGAAACAAGCCGGGGGGATTGGAGTATGGAGATATGGAGGAACTGTGAAGATCGTCGCATTTCCTAAAGGACATCCTTCTACGTTTGTTGGCAGTGAAAGCACAGATGAGTCCTTGGATGGATCAGAATCGTCGCAATATGATCAGTTGTTGGATTATCTTAACATATCGAATGAGGTTTCAGCTGAGGAATCGAATGCTGCCAATGCGCTTACCTTACTCTTTGATCGCGTTGGCCTCAGCCTTCTGAAGGCATATCTTACAGAACTTGATGGTGTTCAGGACTTGCCTTTGAATTCAATGGTAGGTAAGAGTTAAGATCATCTGATGATTGATTGCGTTTTCATGAATGTTGTCTCAGCGAATGATATTCTTTCTTGTAGGTTATTGATGTTCTTCTGAGGAAGATGGTTAAGGATTTCTCGTCGTTGCTTGCTTCTCAAGGCAATCAGGTAAGATTAAGAAAGAAACAATGCATTATTTTGCTGTTTTTATGAACAATCCCAAATTAAAAATGTAAACATTATATGCAGATTGGACTTGTTTTGAAGAATATTTTGAGTAGTGAATGCATTCCTCAATCAAAATCGGGTCTCATTGAGATCATCATCAAGTACTTAAACCAAAGGAGTAGTATGGCGTCGAGAGAGCTCTCGAAGTCCTGCATTTGTGGTGGAAAGCTTCAAAGCTTTTCTCAGAAGAACACTTCCTCCAATGTTCGCTTAGAAGCTCTCGATGCTCAACAAAGAGAACTAGAGGTGAAGTGAAACCATATTTCTTGATGCATTTCTGTTTGCGAGTAAATTTTTATAGCTGAGTCCATGATATCGTCTTCAGGAGCTCAAGATCTTTTCCGCGAAAACCAAGCAAGAATTCCATCAGTTTAGGACAGGTTGCAACGAGGAATTCAGAAGGCTAGGTAAGAATCAGATGAGATGTTGTGTCTATATGTTATCCAAGAACTTTCTTTGAATCTTTTTACCATTTTTTTATCAGAGGATTACATTAAGGGCCTTGAAGTGACTGCTTCATCCTATCACAAAGTCTTGGAGGAAAATCGCGCGCTTTACAATCAAGTACAAGATCTAAAAGGTGAGTTTTATTGACACGAAAGATGTTCAAACTTTGTTATTTATCTGACATTTGTTCTTTCATCTTTGTACTTCAGGGACAATTAGAGTGTACTGTAGAGTGAGGCCATTCCTCTCGGGCCAAACGGATGATCCCTCGACGGTTGATTACATTGGGGAAAATGGAGATATCATGATAGCCAATCCCTACAAGCATGGCAAAGATGCAAGAAAGATTTTCGCTTTTAACAAAGTTTTCGACACGAATGTCACACAAGGTATGAGTGCATTTCACTTTCGCGCATTACTTGTCTTTCATTCTGATGTACTGGCTTCACTTTGCAGAACAAATCTACATGGATACTCAGCCATTGGTCAGATCAGTTCTTGATGGCTATAATGTCTGCATTTTTGCCTATGGACAAACCGGCTCTGGGAAAACATACACAATGGTAAGTTTTACGTGTTTTCGAGTCATTTTTCCCTTACATTGTGGTGAAAATGCTGATGTTATGTCATTCTTGACAGAGTGGCCCGGACTTGACAAGTGAGGACACATGGGGAGTGAACTATCGTGCCTTACGTGACCTATTTCAGATCTCGGAAGAAAGAATGGAAATGATTGAGTATGAAGTTGGAGTCCAAATGATTGAGATATACAATGAACAAGTGAGGGATCTCTTGGTCATCGATGGATCGAACAGAAGATATCCTTTTCTTGTTTTGTTTCATTTTCAGTTTGAGCGTACTTATGATGTCATTTCCTGTGAAACCTTGACTGTGTAATGTACATTGGATATACGAAACAACTCTCAACTCAACGGGCTCAATGTGCCTGATGCGAGTCTGATCCCCGTAAAATGCACTCAAGATGTTCTTGATCTGATGAGAATAGGTCAGAAGAATCGCGCTGTTGGCGCCACAGCGCTTAATGAAAGGAGCAGCCGTTCGCATAGGTAAACTACATTCTATTCTTATTTTTGTTTCAACAATGTTGTTAAAAATGACTTTGGTTTTTGCTGTCTTTTGTAGTATCTTAACAGTTCATGTTCGAGGAAAAGACACGGTCTCAGGATCCACATTGAAGGGATGCCTTCATTTAGTCGACTTAGCAGGAAGCGAAAGAGTGGACAAATCAGAAGCTGTTGGCGAAAGGCTAAAGGAAGCGCAACATATAAACAAATCGCTGTCTGCACTTGGCGACGTTATATCTTCACTCGCACAAAAGAGTTCACACATTCCTTACAGAAACAGCAAGCTGACACAAGTTTTGCAAGATTCTTTAGGTCAGACACCGCGAAAAAACTTGCAATGTTTGATTACTTAAGGTTTGTTTATGGCAGATGAACTCATTTTTCATTATGTTATATGTTTAGGTGGCCATGCAAAGACACTGATGTTCGTGCATATAAATCCGGCCGCGAATGCCTTAGGAGAGACGATTAGTACTCTGAAGTTCGCTGAGCGAGTTGCATCGATAAATCTTGGAGCAGCTAGAACCAACAAGGAAAGTAAAGAAATTGTAGAGTTCAAAGATGAGGTTAGTTCTGAGTTCTAGCTTTGTTATAGTCTCAAACAAGCACATTTGGCACGAAAAGGCAATATTCTTAATCTTAACTAAATTTCGTGTTTTCTAAGATATCGAACCTTAAACTGGCTCTAGAGAAAAAGGATGGCGAATTGCAACAAATGAGAAGTGGAGCTAGTACGCGAAATGCAGTGTCTCCTCTTCGCTTTCCAAGATCAAATCAGAGAACCATTGATGAAGTTCAAAGCTCTGAGGTACTTAAGACATGAGTTGTACTAGGTTTGGATACAATGTAGTATGTTTTTAGCACTTTCTCAGTTTATGAAATGGCATTTCAGGTCAGAAGCTGCTCTTCGGGTAAGCAGAGAAGGCCACGATTACCAGCTAAGTTTAGCGACAAGGATATGGTCCCGAAAACTCCCTTCCTAACTGAAGAAAGGCCTCTAGGATCCTCCAACAACGCGAGATCACCATCGCCTCCCGTGAGAAGATCAATGTCAACCGACAGAGGATTTCACACGAGAAGCCGGATCAAGCCCGAGACACTTGATAATCCGCCAACCACGAGGCTGCCACGACCATATCAGGAGCCACTTAAGCTGAACAACATCTCTGAGACATTGCACAGCATGCAAAGGATCGCCACGCGAAAAGGGCACCAAGAACACGAAGATGAGCAGTTCAAACAAGCGCTGAATGTAAGGCAAGGCGGCATCAGAAAAAGTAAACCCGAGAAGGCAGTTAAGGCAAAGCAACAACATCAGATGGCTAAAAGTACTTACATTGATGGTGCAACAACAAAAGATGAAGTTGAAAATGAGAATGTCGTGTCCCCGGCTTATGCCAACGCGGCTTCTAGGTTGAAAAGGATTCAGAACAGCTTCTTAAGGAACTCCCAGAATGTTGAGCCAAGGTAAAAATGGATTTTTTTTAAACTTAGTGAATGAATGAACCTAGTTTTCAACTGCATTCTGAGTGTTTGTTTTCAGGGAGATTATTCGGCCGACACAAGAACATAAGGCTTCTCAGGTTTTCTTTAACAACGCGAAGGAAACGAGCAATTCATCATCATCATTCGCAGAGATGAGGAGGAGTCGATCAACACCTCGAGGAAAGTTCATGATCTTACCTTGATAAGTGAGAGTTTTCAGAAAAAGACGGTCTTTGTTGGTGTAATTTAGTCTTTTGGAGTTCTTTGTATAGCTAGTTTTCTTTTGTGTCTACTAACAAAATCTAAGGAATGAAATTTGTTGGTGAGATTGACTTGTGTCCTGACAGATTAGTTTAGGACTTGGGACAAGAAAATGAATCCAAACATTGAGGAATTTGGACAGATGAGATTACTTTAGGACTTTGCTAAATTTAGCCACTTGGCATTCTGTGATTTGATTGATTCTAAAAAACTTAGAAGAAAGAAAAGATCCCAGTTATTTGCAGCCATAAACAAGGAATCGAAGGACCAAAAACCCCATCTTTTCTTGCCAAATTGCCCCAAAAGGTAAAGGTATCAATCTCTTGGTGTTTGGCATTGCATTGACCCAAGAAATCTTCATGCAGAAATTCCAAGAATCCCATCATATTCTTGAAGGTACATATAAATTACATACAGAGGTGTTTCCTTTTTTTTCTTGAAAGATTCAAGAAATATATTTTCTTGGGCAATGCAATAATTTCCTAGAGAGATTTTCTTGGGAATTTGGTACTTTTTTTTTGCCAAGAAAACCTAATTCTTGATGAGCAACAAGGGAAATGGCCAATGCTATGGCCTCCAAGAATCCTGAAGAATTAGAGGAACCTGATGTGGCTGTGGCACCAAATTCAGAAAACTTTGTAACCTGCATTCACAGAGCGAAAATCGCAGGTCATTTACGCGACGTCGGTGTAACTTGGTCGAAAACTTTAATAGGTCACTCTCTTTTCATCTTGGTAGAAAGCCCTTCTGAAGGAACTCAATCCTCATGCAAAATTGACCTTAAAACCTGGCAATTCTGGGGCAAAAAAGGGCTAAAATCCTTCAAAGTCGACGACAAGCGAGTTGATGTGTACTGGGATCTAAGAACTGCGAAATTCGCAAGTTCCCCGGAACCCAACTCAGATTACTATGTGGCCTTGGTGGCATCAGACAAAGAAATGGTCTTACTTCTTGGAGATCAGAAGAAGGAAGCATTTCAGAGAACAAAATCTCGGCCTTCCTCCGAAAATGCTGCATTAGTCCACAAGAAGGAGAATGTGTTTGCCAAGAAGTGTTTTTGCTCAAAAACAATGCTTGGAAAGGGCAGTAAAGAGCACCATATCATCATCGAATGCGCGACTTCCAACCCCTATGACCCGGAAATGTGGATCAGCGTCGATGGGATCGAGTCCATCCGGATTTCTAACTTGCATTGGAGATTCAGGGGGAATGAGACCATTAAAGTTGACGGTGTTTCTGTGCAGATTTTCTGGGATGTTCTTGCTTGGTTGTACCATGATCTCGAGGATGATTCGCAGACTGGCCCGGGGACGTTCATCTTCCTCCAAGGTACAGATCCTAAGGATGCTTCAGACCAGGATTTTGCAAGAAGGGATTGTATTTCCAGTTCTGAGAATTCTGATGGATTCAATAGGTACTTTGAGATGGACCATGTTATTACAGCAGAATTCTGCCATTTCCTGTATGCTTGGAAGACTGGATGATCAGATGAAATGCAACATTTTTGTAATCTTTTTTTCTATAATGATTTGTAAACTAGATAGTATCAATGTATCAAAATTTTCATCTTATTCTACTTTTCTCACAAAAGAAAATCTTCAATTTAAAAAAAATCAAGCATTTAAAAAATTATGCATATTTTAATATCAGGTCAAACGAAGCTCATATTGAGAACTTTGAAACACTCTTGAAGTGACAAATTTGAAGTCGTTTCATGTGAATAAACCCCTCTTAGGGTTTAGACTTGTACAATTTGATACAGAATTAGAACCCACGATTTCTTTCCTTGTTTTCATGCTTCTATCATCAGCATCATCAAGAAGCTCCAGAACCCTGATGTTGAATTTATCTGGGAATCTTATCTCACAGCTGCAAAGCCAAATCTTTTTCATTCCCTGGTAAATTTTGATTTATGGGTTTCCTTTTTTCATTCAGAAAGTATCAATCTTGCTTCGTTTCAATCAAGAATGAATCATAATCTGTGAGAGTTATGCGTTTTTTGGGTGAAAATGAGATTTTGATCTTGAAAGTTGTACTTTTGAGGTGAAAATTGATATGGGCAGTGTTTTTTCTGTTTTGTTTTTTGGACTGAAGTTGATGAGGAAATGATTAGGGATGTGATTTTGTTGTTAAAATTTGAACTGTTTTTAGGGTAGGGAAGAAGGTGAAGATGGGTAGAATTAGCTGTTCAAAAGGGAGGGATTATAGTAAATCAGGTCCAGTAAGGTACATTCCGAAAACATCACCCTCGGGAAATAAAGAATCAAAAGGCTCGATTAAATTAGATGATACAATACAGCATAGAAGTGTTAAATCAGATGGGAAAGGAGTTGAAGTTTGGGGACGTGAGGTCGGTTATATGGATCGTGTAATGTCATCTTATTCGGTCAGGAAACAATATGAAAATTCCGGGAGCAAGATAAATGAAAATGATGGATTTTGTAGAAGGAGAGTTGCTCAGTCAAATGGATTTCAGAGTGAAAATGTAGCCGGAACTGGTAATTTTGTTCAGCCAAATGTCGGTAGTTATAACCATGAAAACCCAAAGAACAGTGAAGATAATGTACAGCCAGATGTAGAAAGGATTGATTCTTCCAAATATTCAGAGAATATTGTTGTTCGGGTAAAAGGTGATGGAGCATTTGGTCCAAGTAGAATTTTTCGATCAAATGTACAGAAAACCAAACATTCTGATAGCCAACAGAGTTCAAGCAATGGGAGGAGCTTTGTTATAAATACTGAAGGACTAGGTACGTATAACAAATCAAAAGTATATGATTATGCTTTTCTTTTTTCCCCGGCTAACAACTTCATTCTACTGCTTACATGTTCAACTTTCAGGCGTTGGAGAAGAATTTGATGATGATATGCATTTTGAGGACTATGATTCCATGGAGGAATCTGAGGTTCATTCAAAGGTGGTAGGCATGAAAACAAAAGAAGATGTGCAGAAAACGGCTGTTGAATTACTTGCTGCGAGGTCAGAGTCCTATAGCCTTGTTTCTTTCCAGTCTATACTGATTTTTTATTTTTTATTTTGCCTTCATGATTTCTATTTATTCTGCTATATAGTGTAAAGTTTCTTGGCTGTAAGTTGAAGTATCTAGCGAGAAATAAGAATAGTTTAAGCCAATGTTTGGAAAAAATAGGTTAATATGCTCTTTTTCAGAGCTCTTACTGCTCTGGAGCTAAGGAAGAAGCTGCTGGGCAAGAATTATCCGCTTCATGTTGTCGATGCAGTCATAAAGGACTTCAAAGCCCGGTAAATTCTTTATAGTGGTTAGTATGGTTTTCCCTTTGTCCATTTTCATAGCATTTTCGGAAGAAATTGTATTCCGGGCATAGCCAAAATGAACATTGTTAAAGCCCACTTTTTCATCATCTTTCTGGTTTGGGAGTTCTTGAGTCTCTTTGGATGATCATAGGGGTCTGATCAATGACGGCTTATATGCTGAGACATTTTCACGTTCGAGATGGTCATCGTCTACTTGGGGTCCAAGGCGAATAAAAAAGGTAGAGCTAGTCTCAAAAAGTTCTCTGAAAACACTTTAGTTTTCGCAAGAACCACCCTAAGAAATCATTTTGGACTTGGCATATATATTCTTTTAGGCCCCCTATAGCAAGGGAGTGAGTGAATTGGATGCAGAGAAGGCTGTGAAATCAGTTTTCAATGATGCCTCATCCGATGAAGAACCAGAATCAGAATCTGGCCTTGGCATGTCAAAGCTTTCAATGGATCGCTTATTGGCTCAGGCCTCGAAGCAATGGACGCGGAGTTCTGATGTATCGATGGAGAAAAGAAAAGCAAGGATGATCTCGTGGCTCCAGTACCGCGGATTCAATTGGAGCATTATCAGTACTATACTGAAAAAGCTACATTCCAATTCTCCTACTTAGAATCCCGGATTCGAGTTGTATAAAAAGATGGTGTTTTGTGATTGAAAGAAAGGAAAGAGAAGTGACTTTTGAGCAAAGCATCTTTGATTTTCTTTATTGGGGTTAGGGTTCTTTTTTTTCTTGAAAGTTAATGATGAAATTAGGGCTCAAGTATATTCTTGAAAGCTTCTCACTGACATCACATGAGCATGTGTGCTAGCTGGACCATATGAATAGTAGTGAATTTGCAGGTTGGACTTTTGGAGCAGTTAAGGTGACCAATGATTGCAGCTTTTTATATTACATTATCTTTATGATTGGGAAAAAATCATGTTTGACTGCTATTATCTTTAAACACAGACCCGGTCGAGAATATTGTAACTTGCATTCATGGCTTTACTTTTTACTTGCTTCTTCTACATGAAACTAGTTATTCATTCCAAACCTCTACAATAGCTATACCTACATAAAAATCACGCTAATGTAACAGAACATGATTATACTAACATCAATCTCCACCATTCAGTATTCACAATGAAGATTTCTATGTCTTGCAACCTCAGACAGAATCGTCCGAGAACGCGAAAGAGCAGTTAGAGGACCCCTGTGAGACCACGTGGTGAGGCACGGGGGACTTTGGAGAAGCCATGGAAGCTACCTTGAGCAGATCATCATTCTCTGATCTTACAGGATCAGAAGGCCTTATTTCCTTGAGCATGGCCACCACATCTTTCATCATCGGGCGATCATCAGCCCGGGGGCTCACGCAGAGGAACGAAACAGCCAATGTCTGAAGCATTTCGTGCATCTGAGGATCTGCCCTACCTCGGAGCTTGGGATCAAGAACTTCAGATGGTTCCTTTTTAGCGTGTAAATGCTCGCGAACCCACTGCACCAGATGGGCTCCCCCTGGAAGCGTCGGGTCCAGTGGATGCCGTCCTGTCAAGACCTCCAACAGGACCACTCCATAGCTGTAAACGTCGCTCTTCTCAGTTATGCGCTGCATCGAAGCATGTTCTGCTCAACACAAGAAAAACACTGTCAATTCACTGAGATCTAAATCATATTTATTGTTTTCAGGTTGGTTTGAAAGTAGCTGAATCTACCTGGGGCCATGTATCCGTAAGAACCAGCAAGCTGAGGCCTCTGGCTGTGCTGTTTTGAGCTGTTGCGATCGCCATGGCCATTCTTGACTTGCCTTGCTAACCCGAAATCAGCGAGATAAGGCTCCATTCGCCGGCCTAAGAGGACATTCATGGCCTTGACATCTCCATGGATGATTGGAGGCACACAGTCATGGTGTAGATAAGCGAGTGCGTGAGAAACTCCGAGAATGACCTCATATCTCGTCTCCCATTCTGCTGCACCCTTCCCAGCACCGTGGAGGAGCGAACTTAAGCTCCCATTGGGGAGGTAGTCGTAGAAAAGCAGCTTCAGGGCTTGATTCGAGCCCCATCCTAGAAGGCGTACGATGTTCTTGTGCCGGATAGACCCCAGTGTCTCTATCTCAGAACTGAATGCTCCTGATTCCTCAGATGACCACATTTTCTTGATTGCCAGAGCTTGGCCACTTGGGATCATCACCCGGTACACCACTCCCGAGCTTCCAGTGCCAATCACATTTCCAGATGTCAGATTCTTGACTATGTCATCCACGGAGAATTCCATCTTCTGGTACAATGTCATCTCCCAAGTGTCAACCTCCATCTGTCTGCTGCTTGCAATCCTCATTCTGAGTAACATGTAAACTCCAAGAAGTACAAGAACCGCGCTTGCACTTACAAGAATTGGCATTGCCAATTTCATGCTTGACTTAGCATGCCCTGATGAGGCATCAGCTGGAGTCACCACTCCCCCTGAACCTATGTACAAGGCCCTGTTCCCGGTTAGGTCCCCGAGGGGAAGCTTATGGAAGAAAGGGGTGTTAGGCAGATTGCCCGAGAACCCGTTGTAAGAAACGTTGAGGGAAACAAGGTTATCTAGGCTGGCAAGAACGTCGAGCTTCCCCGAAAGGTTGTTGTGGGAGATGTCAAGAATGGCTAGTTTACTGAGCCCGGATAAGTCCTCAGGGATTTCGCCACTCAACTGGTTAGAACTCAGGTTGAGGGAGATTTCTAAAGACGAAATCTGTCCTAATTCTTTAGGGATTTCTCCCGAGAAACCGTTTCCTCCAAGATCAAGCAATTGCAGCTTGCTGCAATGCAGGATCTCTGATGGGATTGGACCCGAAAGCCTGTTCTTGGCTAAGACAAGTTTTGTCAACTCTGTCAATGACCCTACAGAAGGACTCAATGGACCTGAGAGACTGTTATCAGAGATGTCCATGAACTGAAGGCTTTTAGGTAAAGAATCAGGCAAAGAACCCGAAATCCCATTTCCATGGAGATCAAGAAATTCAAGGTTTTGGCATCCTGAAATCGAACCAGGAATCCCTCCCACAAAATGGTTCCCACTCATATCAACAAAATTCAAACTTTTCAAATTCCCCATCTCTGAAGGGATACTACCCCCCAGCCTATTATCACTCACCCTAAACCTATACAAGGTAGTACAATTCCCTATATCAGAAGGCAAAAATCCAGACAATTCATTGGAAAGAAGCAAAAGCTTAGTCAAATTCTGCAAAGAAAAAACACTTCTTGGAATTGGACCAGAAAGAAGATTATAAGAAAGATCAAGAGCTTGGAGACTCCTACATTCAGATAAAGACTCAGGAATTCCTCCTGTCAAGTTATTATGCCAAGCAAAAAACAGGTTCAAACTGCTCAATCTTCCCAATTCAGGAGGAATCCCTCCTGAAATCAGATTGTTGTCGATTTCGAAGTGAGTTAAACCCGAACAATTCGAGATTTCAGGAGGGATTGTACCTGTTAACTGATTCACACTCAACTGCAGGCCTTCAAGCTTGGATAAACCTCCAAAAGTTGCAGGAATGCTTCCTGTGAGGAGATTTTCAGACAAATCTATCACCACAAGATCTTTACAGCTTCCAAGCTCAAAAGGGATGGACCCCACAAGCCCATTCTGCCATAGAAGAAGCCCTGAAAGCTTCCTCAACCTCCCCAAAGACCTAGGAATTGGACCAGATAGAGAATTCTGGTACAAATACAGGTTCTGAAGCTCAGTACAATTCCCTATCTCCTCTGGAATTGGCCCTGATAACTGTGATGTATAAATGGCAATTGTCTGGAGCTTTCTCAGCATCCCTACAGTGGAAGGGAGTGTCCCAGAAATCCCAGTTTCAGCAAGCCCTAAAACAGACAGATTGGTACAGTTCCCTATCTCAGAGGGCACCTGTCCCTTCAAATTCTGGTTCCCACCCGCCCTAAACACCTCAAGATTCCTCAACTCCCCTATACTCCCTGGAATCTCACCACTCAGCTGGTTGTCATAAAGGGTGAGTGTCCTTAAACTGGAGAGCCCCCCTATATTTAAAGGGATACTGCCCTCCAGGTAGTTGGTGTTCAGGTACAAAGATTGAAGCTTTACCAGCTTAAAGATTTCACCAGGGATTTCTCCTGAGATTGAATTATCACTAACATCAATGGAAACCAAAGAACCATAATCCCCAAACTCCCTTGGGATTGCCCCAGTAATGTTGCATGATGAGAGAATGAGTGAGGTCAGTGACTTGAGAGGCTGGAAATTGGAGGGCAATGGACCCTGCAAATCAAGGGACTTCAAGGACACCCCTACAACCTCCCCATTCTTGCTGCATTCTACACCATACCATTTACAGGGACTAAGGTCCCTCTCACTCCATGACTTAAGGGCACCATCCCCAGAGCTGTTGAGGCTGTTCTTCCATGCTAACAAAGCTTGCTTCTCTTCATCAATGGAGAGGCAAGAAGTGAAGAAAAGAAAAGGGATTGTGAAGATGAAGAAGGAGGAGAAAATTGCAGGCATTTCTGCTGCTTAAGTGGCAGAGAAAAAGAGCAGAAAAGGACATGAAGATGATTGTTTGGGGTTGCTGTTGTTCTTGTTCATGGTTTTCGTTTATAGAGAGGTGATGAGATGAAGATCTGGATCCAAGAGACGTTTGATTTAATTAATATTAAGACATGATGATGCAGATGGGGTCTTTTTTGGTTGTATTATCTATTGCATTAACATTCAACCATCCTAGTGGATTTAGTTCCATCATGTACAGCACATTTTTTATGGCAACTCGTAATGTTAAATAACTTTGATTATGATATAAATAATTTACGGTTAAAAATATACGTTATAACGAATCTAATAATATCTCACTTGCTTATATTACTAGTATTAATTATTTCATATATATTAATTGAACTTGATGGTAAAAGATCAACAACAACAACAAAAAGTGTGGTTACACATGAATAACAAGTATATGGTATATCGGGGATGAACGTTGTACATTATATTTCCAGTAATTAAATGAGTTTTACGGTAAAGCACCGTTATATTTTTTCATGTTATTTTGATATACAGTCTCATTTTTTACCCATATAATTTAATATGTCAAGATACAGTAAAACTATATGTCAAAGATAAGGTATAATTTACTAATGCTTGAAATAAGGAGAGCGTATTTCCCTCCGTCCCACTATAAATGTCTGAGTTGAATTTGGCACGCACTTTAAGACAAAGTCAACTCTTCTTCTCCATCCAATTTCTTCTCTCTTCTGCGTTTCTTCTTCCTCCTGGGTTTCTTCTTCTGTCCATCCAATTTCTTCTTCTGCGTTTCTTCTTTTGCGTTTCTTCTTCTCCATCCACCTTTCTTCCTTGAAGAAGATTACAGCGATGGTGGGTGGGTCTCGATTTTCCGGCGCTTGGCTGAGCGGCGCCGGAAATCGAGAAGGGTTTGGATTGGAGGTCGAGCTGACGAAGTTGGTCGAGATATGCCGACGATGTTGGTCGCGAGGTCGGAGGTCAAGATACGCCGACGATGTGGAGTCGCGGGACGGAGGTCAGAACTCGTGATGTTGGTCGCGGGAGGAGGTCAGAACTCGCGAGGTCGAGATCGCGAGTTTGGTTTGGGCGAAGAACTCGCGAGGTCGAGATCGGGACGGAGGTCGAGATCGGAACTCGCGACGCCGTCGATCGTTTTGGACGAAGAAGATGGTGGCGGATTTGGTCACTGTAGTGGTGGCGGATTTGGTCACTGTAGTGGTGTTCCTCTGATTTGGTCACTGTAGTGGTGTTCCTCTGATTTGGTTACTGTAGTAATGTCTTATTTTTTATTCATTTTCTGTAAATACATTAATTTAGTAAGGGTATTATAGGGAAGTTACATGTTCAAAATTTGCCAAAAGAGGAAAATTTCAAAGTAAGACATTTATAGTGGGACGGACTAAAAAGGAAAGTAAGACATTTATAGCGGGACGGAGGGAGTATGTGCCAATATAACCCTGGGAACTGTTGACTTCAATTGTCAATGCCGGAATTAAATGAATTTTAATGAAATGAAAATTTACCCTTGCTAAAAAAATAAAATGATTAAATTAATACCCTACTCCTTTTCTCCTTCCTTTATCCTCCGTCACCTGCCTAACCAATCTCTCACCTTCAAGTTCCTTAATGTACTCGAAAGCTCTATCTTCACCATTGTCGTCAATTTCTAAGAATCTGAACCCATGTGCTTTTAGTTTAAACATTGTGTGTTCGTACTATGTGACTGCGTGTTTTTTTAAAAAGTATTGGAAATTTCTCTTCGACCACCGTTCTCTGCCATCGATTCTTCTTCCATCCGCATCGTTCTTCTTTCCATCGCCACGTTGTTCTTCTACCTTTTCTCAATCGATCTAGGGCTTTCAGCTCTACCATGACGGCGACGGAGCTTGAGTCTGGACGGTGGAGATATCGAACCCTAGGCGGCGAAGAAACTCTATGGGTCGCACCTGTTGGAGATAGAGCGGTGGAGCAAATCCAGGGGATGGGCGGCGATGGGGTGGTGTCTGGGAGGCCAATTTATTTCTGTGATGGTGGTGGTATCTGGCAGCGAGAAGTGGTGATGTGGTAGCGGGGGTGGTGGCTGGTGGTGGTTGAGGTGGTAGGAGGTGGTGGTCGGAAGTGGGCAGCGGTGGTGGTTGTAATGGCCGAAGAAAGAGTGGCGAATGGTGCTGGCCAGAGAGGATTACGGTGGCTGGCGGCGGGTGGTGGAAACATGAGGGGTAAAATGGGAAACAAATTAAGCTGAAATGATTGAGGCATATTTGTCATTTTGAGTCCAGTCAACGGTCCAAATAGTGAGTCACATCAGAATTTGGTTTGAAGGTTATATCGGCACAAATCATCATAAAGTTAGGGTTAGTTTGACACTTTTTGATTTTACGTGGTTATATTGGCACTTTTAGCCTAAAAGTATGGTTAGAAAAGCGTTTGACCATTTTTATAATTTCTGTGATTAATAGGGTGATTTAATGTTTGTTTTTGAAGTCCTCTAATTTTAAAAAGCTTTTAACATATATAAAATAAAATAATAATTATATTTTGATCCTAAACGTTATCAAAACGAGATTTTTCATTATTGATCTAACTATTAGATGGTCTAATAAGAGACTTCCTCTTAAACATATTCTATACTTGATTATTAAACACTTGTATGAGGACTATATTTTAATTTTTATTGAGTGCAGCAGCTGATATATTGAGATATACTTATCCAGATCTATAAGGACTCGTGATAACAAAACGTTTATAAGACGTTTTTCATAAGCGTATTATGACTGAAAGTTCACCAATAAAGATCTATTAGGACACATTTTAGCGTCTAATCGAATTTTTATGTTGTAATGATCCTCATTTTTTCAAGTAGTTCATACTTTTCTTACAGTTAACAATAATCGTTTAAACTCTCGGAAAACCCTACTTTTCTCTCCAACGTTGTTTTTCCCATCTTCTCATCATGGGGAGATGGGGAAACAATATTTTTTTAATCAATGTTCTTTGAGTTTTTATATTATTGAATAAATATGGATGTGTATCCATACATTGATATTGTTCTTCAACTTGATAGATTAGATCTTTATGTTTGGGGTGATCACTAGAATTAGTTGTTTGCATCGATGTTTTGTTCTCGATTTAATTTTATAGATCGTGTTTTTGTTTTAGGTTTTATATTAATTTGGATACTGTCAGATATTGTTTTTCAAGGTGTTACAACTTGGAGAACATAGATCGTGATTTGGATAAAGTGGTGATGCACTTCTTGAAGATCCCTGTTTGGCGAAGTATTTGATGCAAGATACGCTACGCTCTGCCAAGTGGTCATGATTTTTGCTGGAAGTAAGTTAATATCCCGATGACGATATTACATTCTTGTATCTTTATTTTGTAACAATATAGATTATCAGTTTGATTGACATATATTTTAGATATCATTGCAATAGATTAATTATTGCTAGTGGTTAGGTTAGCTGGATGTCAATTTCACTTATTGTAATCGATGTTGGGCATTTTCCCCAACACCTATGATTGATTATTTTTGTAAAAAAAAAAATACTCCGTGTGTCCAAGATCAAATTGCACACTTTACTATCTGACACTTATCAAACTTTGATCACATATTTGAATAAATATATAAGCAAAAATATTATCATATGTGGTATTGTTGGATTCACTGTAACAAGTAGTTTCCAAATCTCAATTTCTTTATAAAACATTATTATATATGCTAAAACATATAACGGTTAAACATATTTTCTGTATGTCATTAAAAAAATCTTCTATACAATTTAATGTGAAATAGAGAGTATCTAAATCTATGATACTAAATATTACATTAAAACATAGAATATCTTTACAACATATCGTAATAAGGTGGGAACGTTTTGGGAATAATTTGCAAAAAGATGAACGGAATCTGTAATTTCGGCTAAAAGTGGGTACCAAATATGTCATTTTCTGTATTATCATATATGATATTGTTAGATTCGTCGTAACAAGTAGTTTCCAAATCTCAATTTGTAATATACTGTTATTATAGATAATTAAACATATTAACGGCCAATTTTTTTTAAACATCGTAAATAGTGTATAATATAATGTGAAACAGAGAGTATCTAAATCTATGATGCTAAATACATTAAAACATAGAAAGTGGAGTATCAAAGTAGAAATTCACGAGTACCACAATCTACTCACGCCCAATCCCTACATCGCTCCTTCGTACAATAAAAAACATTTAAAAAAGGCTGACATGCAAATTGCAAAAGTGAGGAACCTTTGAAAGGTCATTGCAAGGATTAAATGTGAGACATTGGAGGGGTCTGGATTTCTCTCTTCCGACTGAAGGAATTTTGGCCAAAATGTGATGTCCACGCCACATTTGAATATGTGACGGAGAGAAATCACATGTGTGCGTTTTTCACATTGCCTTTAATTGCCTTCTTTTATCGTCTTTTCTCTTCACGTGATTTGGGAGTTTCATTTTTTAAAAACTGGTTTTACCTTTAATCGTTAATTACTAGACATATTGTGTTCCAACGTAGTCCTAACCAAGTGCGTAAAATAAATAAATCAAGTAAGACACACGACTTGGTTACGCAGTTCGGTGAAATCCACCAACGTCTGCGGGGCCTGGCCTAATTCAGAATTAATCCACTAAATCAGAGATATAGTACATTGTTTATCACACAATTTATACTTATCTTCTAATTTCTATGCGTGAATTTGCAAGCTCCCCTTGCTACCGATCCGCCTTGATCAGACTCCCTCTGACCTCGAAACTCGTCGACGCTGG
>JAULKK010000011.1:9782295-9805998 GCA_032355705.1 Rubia peregrina | reverse complement strand
TTCAGGAATGACCAAAATTAAAAAGGTCATTTCTATTGAATCCGGAAATGGCCGAAATTGAACAATTTTTCAGACCATGACAGGAGTATGAATGCACTTAAAAAAATCGGTGGTATATATGCACATACATAATAACTGGGACATAAATGCACTTTTTTCTATCATTTTTATTTCTGCCCAATTCAATTTAATTTAGATTTTTTAGTTTAGTATAATTTACTTCAATTCAATTAATATTAATTTAGTAGAATGTAGCTTACTTTTGATCTTATCATATATTTTTACTAGCGCTAGATTTCTTAATTAAATTCAGTGTACTATTAATTTCAGTTAAATGAAAATAGACGAGGTTCCTTACAGTTGGCCTATACTTCAATTTTAGGCCGTCTACTATATTTTTAAACTTATACACTACATTTGTTAAATTAAATATTAATTTTATAAATTTAAATAAAATATTTTAAAATTAAATACTGTACAATTTTATAGCATTTTATATATTTTTACATCTAAAATGTCTTACTATATTTTTAACTTAGGCAAAGTCTTGGGAAAATCATCTTTAACTAGAATAATAAAAGGTAAAAAGTTTTAGTTGCAATATTAAAATTTTATTATGAAACGTGTAGTAGTTATAAATTTTATAACCCGATTCATGCAACCCAAAACTTTTATCTTTGTTTCTTCTAATTTACACTTTAAACCTTGGTATTTCTATGATTTATGGAAATACTGTCTTTCAAGAGACGGAATCTTTAACTTATAGTGTGCATTATTCAAAATTTTAATAAAAATATTTTAAAATCAAAATGTAGAATGTTCCGTTTATAAACTTGCCACCTTTCCTGAGATTTTCTAGACGAAGATAATGCAAGCTTAAAATAATAATAATAATAAGGTAGTCGGAGTGATGATTTGTATTGTGACCCTATTAATCTGTGCCCGGCATTTAAGGCTTCCTGTTAACCCTCTACCGCTACAAAATCATTTGTGCTTCGTCCTCTTGAAAATGACACCAAATAACTACAATTTGGTTAGTTCGCGACGCTCTTTTGATAATGATCACTAAGGCCGGCATTCTTTCCGATTTGATGGGTGGGCCTTGTGATTAGTCTCTTACTTTCATCACACAAAAAATATATTTACTGAGCTGAACTCACGTAAACTTGAGCTAAGTTGTTAAAAGCTGAAATGAGTTTAGGTTGAATTTAAGCTTAAAAGAATAGCCATGAATTGGACTTTATTCAGTGGTAACACACACTGTCTATAGCTGTGACTGTCGAAAATTGTGAATATTGCGATTTTTCAACTCGCAGATGATCGATGATGGAAGAAGAAAGGACATATGAATAAATTTTAGAGTAGAGTGCTAAAATAATTCCGACTTTAGGTTGAAGACGAGATCGGTGGCGAAGACGAGGGGGAAGGGAATCGGTGGTGGAAGGCGGGAAGAGGGGGTGAGGTACGACGACGGGGTTGTGGCTAAAGTTGCAGGCGAAGGTTAGGGAAATCGGTGGCGGGGGTGATGGGAATCAGTGTTGACGATGGCATCTGTGCTAGGCTTGGTGGAAAATGTTAGGGGAATCGGTGGCGGAGGCGAGGGGGAGGGGAATCGGTGGTGGGAGGCGGCGGTGAAGGAGAAAAGAAAATGGCGGAGAAAGAAGATCGGGAGGGTGGCAGCGGGCGACGGCGGAGAATTCCGGCGACGGTGACGACAGATTCAGTTGACGATGACGAATTTCAATGGCAGCACAACCGCAGTCGCAGCGGAGCAGCATTGAAGAAGATAATGAAGGGCATTTTAGGTATCAGTTTTTTAGGTTTTTAGTTAAGGGTATTTTCATCATTTCATATCTTGCTATTGCCGGAATTGAGAGGGTCAATGTCGGAAATAAAATTTTTGGGTATATTGACACTAATTTTTTTAAAGTTATGGTTAGATTGACACATACAATAATTAGTTAGGGTTATATTGACATTTTCTGAAATTGCAAGATTATATTAACACTTATATCCTAAAATTAGAGTTATAAATGTATTTATCCCTAAACTTTGAAATTTTAGACAATCATCTAGTGAAAGAAAATCTAAAATTACAATTTTGAAAGTACTTCGATAGCTCCAATGGAATAATGCATTCCATGAACCAACTAGTCCTCTTCTAACAAAGCAAAAGCCCACCAAATTTATTTACTACTAGAATCAAATGCACAGAAAGAAAAAGGAAAAGAACCAAAACCAACAATTAGTGTAGGCAAAAAGATGGCTTTTGATCTTAGTGCTCTTCAAATGAACTTCCCAATCCCAACTTTCCCCGGAAACAAGCAAAGAAAAGCGGTAAAAAAAAGCACCCACGTGAAGTTCTTTTGCCTTGTTGCACTGCACAAACTTCAATGAAACACCCAGAAACATGAAACAAATGCACGTGTGTGTTCTGATTTCTACAGAGCCAACAGGCTTTCCAAATGGAAACATGAACACATCATAACATACGTATCCACACAGTACAATCAGTCACACATAGCCCTAATCATACACTCTTTTTTTACTCGAGGTGTTCATCTATTTCATTCAATCATAGTAACCGTGTCGACTGTCTAGTTCATGCTCGGTTGGTTCATTGAAGGGACAACACTGGTGTAGCAAAACTTTCACTTGATGAGGGATGCGAAAAAATTGGATTACAATCAGGATGATGGCTCAAGCAATAGTAATCGATACATGACTAACTTCACCGCGCTTAGGGAATGACTGAGAATGCCGGGATGATTGCGTGTCACTATCACCTGCCGAAGCATTTTAGTACCGTCGAGGTCAGAGAGGATGTTATGAACTTCAGTCCAGTAGATCCACCGGGGAAGTAAGAGATAGCGTAATATGCTAGAGCCAAAACCTGCAAGGATGTAAAATGACATCAGAATATTAACATTTGGGATAAGGATAGAAGTACAATTTGATAGGATTTGTACCTGTATCACGGAAAAGAAAACGGAGAGGACATAGCTGTGAAGCACCATGGACACGTATATTGTACCCACCATGCTGCCTATGAATCCCAACGTGAAAGGAAGTCGCTGTAGAAAAATAAGGTGAAGACGCTTGTGAATGAGAGAAAGGGTAGGACATTCAAGATATGAGATGTGTAATTCAAATAGTTAAAGTACCTCTTTCGACGACATGTGTAAAAACTGGTTCTTTGGACCTCTGAGTGCGAAAAATGATCCGACTATAAAACCACATCCAAGAGTGAAGCAGATGGCGAATTTCTGAGGCAGCAGGACAATGACTGGGAGGAATAGTGCGAAGGCCATGAAAATGAAGAATACTCCAGTTGCCAGAAATAAACCGAAATACATGAGAGCTTTTCCTGATGGAATATTACTAGTTGCCGACTGAAAACTTCCAGGCAATTCTCTGACCCCTTTCGAGACTCTGGTCAATGATCAGATAAAACAATTTTCAGATTTCAAAATAGGGATTATTAGAAATAATAGGACCACAGAAGGAACGTATTAAACTAGCTCATGCACCTAATTTAAAGAATTTTGAAAGCTTTTAATACTGAATACTCCATGTCTTTCAGAAGTAACATCTTCTATGTGTAAAATCAAGAAGAAACAGGTTGTAAGATAAATGATAAGATACATAAGAGATGCAAAAGTCTCGTTGAACAGTGTGTGATAAGCATACAATAATGCTAGAGTATTAAACAGGTCTGGGATCAATATAATATGAATTGGTGATAATATATAACAGCATTTCCTCAAAAGTCAAAACTACCATTAGAATAACAATCTGGTTGAAATGATTTTTCGAGACGAGAGATAATCATCTCTAGATTTTCTACTCCAAATAATGACTCGTGCATATATCATATGAGAGCATCAGCCATCAAGTAGAGGGAGCGGGGAGTTTCAGACTTGGTAACAACACTTGTTAAGACAGACAAAGCTCAGATCAACATCTATTTTTAATGACAAGTGACCAGACAAGCAACATTCCCTCAAACTTTCTCATTTTTCTCATAAAAATGCCTAGACGTTCAAGATTTGCAGCGTATTGTCTGGAAATCCTATGACTATGAGGCAGCATAGACGTTAAAGATTTCAAATCAAATGTTAATCTAAAAAACTTCCATCACAAGATTCGCAGCTCAGACGTTTAATATTTCAAATCAAATGTTAATCTAAACAACTTCCATTACAAGATTTGCAGTTCAACATTTCATACAAAGATCGAATATCCTAAATCCAACTGGAACAAAGAAAGTGCATAATTCACTAGCATATATGCATTCAATCACACCACAAATAATAGTTTGAGTATTCTAAACAAATCGATTTCCAGAAAAAATATCACCAGCTGTAAACAAATATACAGCGAGAACAAAATGTCTAGAACTATAGATTGATTATAACACTGGAGTGAGAGGAATCGGGATCTCTTACGAGCTGAAGGTGCCGGAAACGGTGTCGTTCGCAGACCGGACGGCGGATTCAATGTCGAAAGCCGCGATGATCGAGCTGCTAGTCTCCGAGGATCTCCCAGCTGCGTACGAGTTCCAATCCGAAAGCAAAGAGGAGGATGACGACGTCGTCGTTTCCGGCTTCGGAACGTCGCCGCCGGGATCCGCCGCCGCCGACGTAAACCACTGCATCCTCTCCTAAACGGATTCTGCTTCGATCGCCCGACCCGAATCGGAATTGAGATTGATGAAACAGACGGTTATTTCGTCCCAACCGTACTTTTACTTCGGATTCAGATAGTTGTTGGTGATGACGTCGATAACTTTCCGATTAAGCTGAAATTATTACTGATTTTAAAAAAAATAAAAAATTGGCGGCTTTCCTCATGAAGGCGCGGTTTCTCCCTTACATTTTTAGTGGAAGGCGTGGTTGGATCCGAGGCTTGTTTTAGGTTTAAAACAAATTAGGAACCAGTCACTGAATTCACTGAGATTTACGAACAAGTTACTACATGCAGATGCTAAAGCAATTAACAAGAGTTGCATCAAATATCTACATATGTTACAGAAAATGCCCGAAGACAGTACAAAAACATGCTATTTTTTGCAGATTTTGCCACACACACAAAACTCTCTACAGTAGAAAGATCTTCAACAGCTGCACTTCGAAGATCAGAGGCTCGTTCGCATGAGACAAGAGGCTCCTCCGAGGTCCAAACTACAACCAAAAACATCAGAACATCCGTGTAAGAAATCACAGAATCCATCACATCACAAATACTGCGGTTTTGTACAATGTAGAGGTCGGATTTTACCTCTTCGGGGATTGGCGCCAAGTTTTCGTTGATGCAGCCAACTGAAGGAGGAATCAAAGCCCTTCTCTTTCCTGCATTGTGTGAGCTATATAATTTCATTTCTAAGTAAACACTCAAAATGGACTAATTTATAATGATAAAGCAAACCTCCAGCTTTCATGCCAATCAAAACCTCCTTTAGGCCTTCAATAACCTGATATGATCGAAAAACAGTAGATTGCGGTTTATAAGAGACAGACAAAAGAATGCGTTTTCACATGTTGATTCACAAGTGAATAGAATGTTGAAATTCTGTAAAAGTCCAAATCTCGATATCAGATGGTGAAATGGTTGACGAAAACACCATTTTAACATATAATGTAGAGAACACGTTGGAAATCAAGATTAGTACACAGCGATGGCTAGTAATTTGCATGAATTTCACTAGGACAGCCTAAGAATTAAACTACATGATTCCCAAGTTTGGTAAAAGATCGCATTTTGGAAATGAAGAAACAGAAATCACCTGATTATCATCCAGATTAAGTATAACGGGAGCACTTTCTCCACTGAACTGATCCACCGTGCTGTTTTCCAATATCAACATACAACATTCAGAACACAGTTGCTCTCGATGTAGTTTAAACGAAAAGAAAAAATCCATAAGACAATACCTGACAAAAGCAAAGCTTACCTATGCACGAAATATCCATTTGACCTCCGACACACATAGTTAATCTCAACCAGATCACCATCACGCACGACAGGACCATCGCCTTCAACAATTTCTTGCAAACAGATTCAATACAACACAAAAATCAAGCTTCAGCAATTCTAAACGCTGATTGTAACTATTATACGCAAAGACTACAAAGAAAGACCATGGGAAGGCATCAATAGTGGCATACCCTGAATCCTCACTCCACTGGCAAGCTTTACAGTCCTGAATGCTTCAAATTCCCCGGAAACAGTCACATTCAAGAAAACAATCGCATTCAAGAAAACAATCACCCGAAACTCCTAAGCATTTACCATACTCCAAAAGGAACAGATGTGCAAAATGGCAAGATCACAGTTCACAATCAGCATTTACCTTATCACATCAGGATCTTTCATATCCATAGGTGCAGCTTGAACATAGCCAGCATTCGCAAACACAGAAATCAGCGCGATTTTCTGTAAAATAGATCTTCTCAACACCCTTTTAACTGCAACACAATCAACTTTCGCAACTCGGGACTGATCGCCACGCATACAACTGATCAATTAAGGGAAGATATCTCAATCCAATGCAAAATGCATCATAGACTAAGCCCTATAGATAACTCAATTCTCTTCCAGTAATCTTTACAGATACCATAACCTCCTAAATTCTTGGATTTACAGAGTTTATTCGACTCATGTTTTTCCAAATTACAACTCTTGCTAAACCATCGATCTGTGTATTTCCTAATGTTTTGCTGAATAAAATACTGTTATGAACTTCTGATTCAATAATGAATGGTATTATCAGCACTGAAATGCGAAAAGAAGAGACTTTACCGAGGACCCGGAATCAGTGGAAAACGGGTGCGGGTCTGAGAGGCCGGAGCAGCCATGTGCAGGCAAAGGAGGCGGTGGCGGAAAGCCGGCCGGTGGATAAGAACAGCTGAAATTTGAGACGTTTAATGTTGGCACAATTTAAACTGTTGATGAGTATTTAAAAAATCACGGATGGAATTTTAAAAGTAGAACAATAGTTTGCTGGCATGCTACGTTAAGAAAGGAATCCCAAGGACTTTTTTTGCAATTACAAAGGACAGATAACATTTACCACCCCCTAGTTTGTTTAAATTACATGTATAAACCTTGAGATTTAAAATATTTACTAAGAAATGTCATAAATATATTAGAACAAGTCGACGAGTTCGTTTGTTTAAAAATATAAAGAGTTAAGTGGTAAAATGATCCTAACTTTTAACTGAAAATGTCAATTTAACCCAACAATCTCAGAAATGTAAATCTAACATTTGACTCCACTGACTTTTTAGGCAACATTTATCTGGTCAGATTCTGGTGAAAAGACGATTTTGCCCTTAACTTAATTTTTTTTAAAAATTATGAACCAGAGGAAGCAGCGGAGCAATTGTTTTTCGACGATGCTAGAGTTAATGTTTCTAAACTAGAGGAAGCAATGGAGCTCCTGATGCCACCATAATCAGATGAGCACCTGCTGCCACAACACTTGCTCTCAACCGCCTCTGCACCGCCCCTTCGTCGGAGCATCCATAATCGAAGGAGCAAATGTTGCCGCTACTCATGCTCTCCTCTGCACCGTTCACCACCTCTTCGTTTCCCACATCCGATGGCGATGCTCTCCACCACCTCCGCTGGAGCTCTCATCGTCGTCGCGCTAACCACCACACGACATCGCTCCATTTCCCACCTCCGATGGCAATACTCTCTATCGTTCTTCATCTCGATTCTTACCCACACGCCATCTCCATCCCGGCGCAATCGTCTCTCTGATGTCTTTGTTTGCTCTAGTGGCGGCCTTAGCCACAAGAAACGCAAGCAGTTTCAGGTAAGCTGAACTAGTTCATCTATTCTTCGGCTTTTCTGTTTAATTTATGTAGTAATGGAAACCAGGTTGTCGGATTAGCCTTAAGACTCAGTGTCATCGCTGAATTAGTCAGATCTGATGTTTTTTGGTTTTTATTATGAATCACAAGCAAGTTTTGTTGAATTTGAGGTTTATTTCTGCTTAGTTTACACCTGATGAATTTGCGCTTCTTGCTTTTGTGCTAAGATACATTGCAAACTTCATGTTGGCATGTTGAGTTTTGGAATTCCTGTTTCATTCGTTTTGCTGAAAATGGCTAATCTCAGCTTTGTTGATTTTTGGGGAAGAAGGAACCAATAGGAATAAGGGTGGCGGTGGTGGCGAAGGGAGAAGATAGGAAGGAGGGTGGCGGCGATTTTGAAGAAAGAATGATTTGTCATTAGAGGTATTTGATAAACCAAAGGAAGCAGATGAGCAATTGTTTTTCGGCGATGCTAGAGGAAGCAATTGTTTTTAAACCAGAGGAAGCAACGAAGCTCCCGCCGCCGCCGTTCCTGCTCTCCACCGCCTCCGCACTGCCCCCTCTGTCGGAGCTTCCATCGCTGCCGCACTAACCACCGCTCGCCTGGTTCCCACCTCTAATGGCGATGTTCTACACCTCCTCTGCCGGATCTATTATCGTTCTTCATCTCGAGTCTAAAACACACGACACCGCAGGATCCTCGGGGGTTGGATCCCAACACGATCTTCTCTCTGATTGCTCTGACGGCTTCCATAGCCACGAGAAAAGTAAGTAGTTCTAGGTAAGCTAAACTAGTTCCTCTATTCTTCATATTTTCTGTTTAATTTATGCATTAATGGAAACCATGTTGTCAGATTAGCCTTAAAGGCTAAACGTCGTCGCTGAATTAGTCAGATGTAATATTCTTCGGTTTTTAGTATAAATCACAAGCGAGATTTGTTGAATTTGAGGTTCATTTATGCTTAGTTTACAATAGATGAATTTGTGTTTCTTGCTTTTGGGCTAAGATACAGTACAAAATTCATGTTGGCGTGTTGAGTTTTTGAATTCCTGTTTCTTCTGTTTTGCTGGAAATAACTAATCTCGGTTTTTTGGTTACGGGGAAGAAGGGAGAGATAGGGAAGAGGGTGGCGGCAGTGGTGAATGGAGAATATAGGAAGAAGGGAAACGATGATTTTGAAGAAAGAAGAATAATTTGTCATTAGAGGTATTTTTGTCATTTCATTTATTGGTAATCAATGAATTCACCTAGTCAATGCCGGAATTAGTGAGTTTGGTTATATCAGCAAAATTTATTTTTTGAAAGTTAGGGTTAGATTGACACATACAATAATTAGTTAAGGTTAAATTGACATTTTCTGAGATTACTGGGTTGTATAGGCACTTTCAACGTAAAATTAGTGTTATAAATATATTTTGCCCAAAATAAAATGATTGAAAGGAGTAAATTAATATAATAAAAACTAAATTGATAGATGAACATTATTTCAATTTATTAAAATAAAAAGAGTCAACTAAATAAATTCAGACATATATAAAAAGTGTAACAATCACAAGAAAAAAAAGAGGACTCCTCCTGGGCTCTATTTGCAGTGCAATTATTATCACGTTGTTCAAAAAACATGTTTGACCGTTAATATGTTTACCGACATATAATAACGAAAAATAAAAAAAATTGATATTTAGAAACTACTTGTTAAAACAAATTTAAAAATATCATATGTGATAATATTGTTGTTCATATGTATATTTATATAGTATGTGTACAAACTTTGATAGCAAAATTACAAATAGAGATGAGACGGAGGGAATATTTTATTCTTTATAAACACACACTTCCCTTTCCTCTATACTTCTTAAATGGTTATTTTATTATTTAGATATATTTATATCAATTGAAATATTAGAAAAGAATAAAAAATAATATTGTATGTCTAATTTCAATCTGCACACTCTAACTTTCAGCAGTTGACTAAAAAATGTTAGATCCTTAATATCTTTTATCAGGGATAACAAGAACTTGTGAAAAGTTGATATTGAAAATAGATGTTACTACCTTTGTCCCTTGATTATTAGTAAAATTTGACTTTTGGAGTTAAACTGAGCCAAATTTGACCCTACATTATTTGATGTTGAATTTAATAGTGATGATGTTGCAATGAGCGCTACAGAGGTGCTGTTGAGTTGGGTGGTGTTGGTGGGTAAATAACGTGGTGTTGTGGTAACGTTGGCGATGTTGAAATCGGTAAGTTAGGATTGTTAGACAAATAAGACTACATTTATCATTTATCATTTGTTTTTGTTTTTTTTTGGACGAAAGGGGTTATGTTATATATAAACTTTTACATCGGTTATACTAATACTTTCGAAAAACTTATACTTTGGTCAAATGCTATATGGGCATTTTAAAAAAAATCTAGGGGTAATAATTGTCAGACGGAGATAGAAGTATTTTCTCCGTCCCACAATACACTTCTTACTTTCCTTTTAGCCGTCTTACAAATATTTTCCTATCTGTAAAAATTTCATATGTATCATCCATTCTACCAAAGTTACCCTCACTAGATCCCCAAATTTATCATTATTTGCTATTTTTTACACTATTCATGCCATCATTCATGAATAAACGTACAAAATCATATTTTTAACCTCAAAGAGATGTTGCTATTACATCCGCTCGTATAAAAGTTTAGGGTTAAATACTTTTCTAACCTTGTCTTTAGGCTAAAAGTGTCGATATTACCCTGCAAAACGAGAAAGTGTCAAAATAACCTTAACTTTATGATGTATGTGTCAATCTAACCCTGGAAGTCATTGACTCCAATAGTCAACATCGAAATTGGCTGAATTTTAAGGAAATGACAATTTTACCCTCAAATTTAAAAAAGAAAGAAAAGACAAGTGGGAAAAAACTCTTATTTCTTTATTTTTAATTCAGGGGTAATTTGGTCATTCCCTTAAAATCCGACCAATTATGGTGTTGACTATTGAATTCAATGGCTCCCAGAGTTAGATTGTCACATACATCAAAATGTTAGGGTTATTTTGGTACTTTCTCATTTTGCAGGGTTATATTGACACTTTCAGCCTAAAGGTAGGGTTATTTTAGCACTTTACTCTTTTTTATTGTGGTCACTAAAAAAAGGTCAAATGGGCCCAGTGATATAATGTCATGACTCTAAAATGGCCCAGGGACAAGATGGGAATTTCACTAGGATTCAACCTAATGAATGAATAAATCTGGGCAAAGGACTTTGGCGGAAACTCAAAGCAGAGGAAGGAGCTGAGAAACACCATTGTAACTTCCATTCTGTTAGAACAGTTAGTTGGTTGAATCAGTAGCATAAATAGAAGGTTGTAACCGAAGATAGGTATCAGTTACGAACTTGATCAATTGTGGTGAACCTTTCTTTACAGTTTTCTTTCTTTTCTCTGTAATCGGTGTTCTTGAGCTCATTTTGAGCAGATTTTACTGAATAATCCTTGGGGATCTTTTGAGATTCTTACATTTGGTATCAGAGCCATTGATGCCTCGGCAGTGATGGCAGAAAACACCAGGAAGAAGACCTCAGATTCTAATGTCAAAGACTTGGAGATTAAAGTTGCGGAGATGTTCCAGGAGCTCAAAGAACAGAATGCGGAGCTCAGAAATCATGTTGATTCAGCCCTGCAAAAAGTTCGAATGGAATTTGCGAAGCAAACTGCAGATATCAATCAACAAATCCAATGGATTCTGATGAGTATGCAGGCTACGCAAGAGAAAGAATCGGTGGAGGTAGAACTCAACGCAAACGGAGACAAGATGAACAATTCATATACTGCGACGATCGATGCGCTCCAGAATTCAACCGGTGAGAGTAATTTGGGGCCTAGGGTTGAAATTCCGCCGGAAGAACTCCACACTCTTGCATCGTCTCTCGCAATTCCTCTGAATACTGAAGCAGAAGGCTCCGTCAAAGCAGAGGGGAAAATTAGGCAAGGCTCTGTAGCAGAACCAATGTCAAAGTTGGAAAAGAGACAGGCGAACATGCTATACTCAGTTGATGGGTTTTCGGCACAAATAGTCGGCGATGATTCTCATAATTCAACTCTCGTTGAACCTCCTCCGGGTAAAGTCAATCTCAACTTCCTTGATAAATGTGAAACTCATGAGGAGTCTCGTATGAAAATGGATTGTGAGATGATTTCTACATATAGTGATGGAAATTACATGGGATTTAAGTTGATTAGTGCTGAATTCATGAAATCAATTATGGAAATGAATAAGGGAGGTACTGTGGGTTATGATGCTTGGAATAGAGTAGTCAATTTAAATGAATTCTTTGACAAAGATTCGCTTCGGATTGTGAGTATGGGAAAGAATAACATTGGTAGCAAATCTGATGAGGCTATCATGTGTTTTGATCCTGGAATTTTTGAAGTTCTTTATGGGAATCCTGGTTGTAGTATTACTTGGAAGGAAAAGGACCATAATAGGGACGGGAAATCTCCTGTACACGGCTCTTTCTTTGATGGTGGAATGAACTTGTGTATGATTCTCAAAGTCGTGTACAGATATGGAGTTTGGGAATTTGGTGATCATGGTGAGGGAACTCAATTGAAAATAAGTGTGAATAGATATAAAATGGGTACTGTATATGATAATCTCGTAGAAATGAAGTCCGAGATGGTGAAGATTGCTAAAATTTTGAATGATATAAAGGTTGAGACTAAAAGGAATGCAGGGGAAGTTGTGCGAGAGATGAACATGTTAGAAATAACTGAGTCATGGGGAAAGAGTTGTGTTGCGGGACATGGGAAATTATATGATTGTTTCAACCTAGTTGTCAACAAGATTGTTCGGAGGGATGGGATTATATATTTGATGTCTCGGTTTGTGGAAAAGTCAGGATTGAGATTGTTCAGAATAGCTAAATTGTGGATGTACAGCTTTGAGTTTGGAGATCATGAAATTAGCTGGCAACATGATATAAGTCGACAATGCTTTTGGTGTTTACTTTCCTTGCGTAAAAATGTCGAAAACATACTGTTGGAGGAGATTATAAGGGAATCAGTGATGTGCCGGGGTGACTGGAGTTCTGATGATTTCATTGAGCACATGACTGAGAAAAATAGATTCATGACAGATGCTATGGAAGCTACGAAGTCAGAATTAATTAGATGGATATGCGAAGATGATATTTTTGAGTTAAAGGAAGAGCGGTGCGATAATGATTATATCCGATTTCAGCCTAGGTTAGTGCTAAAATCCAGCTTAGGAGATGCAGCTGAAGAGGTTTCAAATGTCCAAAATCAGTTTCTTCATTATCCAAGCTTGAGGACAAGCTTGTACTTAAGCTGGAGAGTACTTACAGCACTAACAATCGGTGTTATTAGTTCTGTTTGTATACCCGGAAACAAGTTTCTACCAGCTAACAGGAATAAGAGGTTGAGAGTAGAGAAAGAAATGATTAGACACAAGAGAAGCAGAGTTCCAAATTACTTGACATTGTATCAGATCAAAGACGCTACACGAGGGTTCTATATAGACAAAATATTTGGTAGAGAAACGTCTGCTATTATCTGTGAAGGCTTTGTTACCTCTCATGGAGAAGCTGGAGCGAAATGGTGTGAGGACAAGCTTGAAATAATTGATTACAAAGAAGGGTTTGAGGTGTGTTGGAGTTTCTTTGTGGAATCGACGAAGTGTTTTGATCCAGGTGGGAGAAATATTTTGGTAGAACCTGCTATAGGCATGGAGTTTGAGTCATATGAGGATGCTTACGACTGCTGCAATTGTTACGCTAAGGAGATAGGTTCTATTTGTGACTACTACAGAATTCTGCAAAGCGATGTTGATGAGTTTTTATCGAGGTGCTTACACCAGTTTGATTTGTCTCTCATTGTGAAGAAAATACTTGAGAAATTGTGGGGGTTAGGCCACTACGACGCCATAAGAACGACATTGTTCATAGCAGACTATGAGTCATTGAAGCCTTCTGATTTTGAAGCAGCGGGAAGGTTTGCAATGGGAATTGGGAGCAGGGCAAATGGTGTAGTAATAAAATTGATTGTCTTGTCACTAGCCAAAGCACTTTATTTCAAGGAGCATATGGTTTGGCAATATGCACAAGCTGTGATAATATGCAGCATTATTTGTATTGTTGCAGCAGAGATGGTACAGCAAGTTTCATGCAAAATGGTGCAACAATGTTCATGCAAAATGGTGAAACAAAGTTTAGAGCTTGGTGAAGAAGCAGATTTTTCTTTTTTGATGGGCTCTGATCAGATACAACAGAAGATTGAAATCTCTAATTTCTTCTTCAAGCTGTTTTGCACGACCTTCATTAGTATCAGCTTCTTCCTTCAAAGCAAGATACTCTTGCCTATTTTCGGCCGCCCGGTGTCGTTCCTTTTCAAGTGACCTTGTGAGCTGTGTTTGCTCAGCTCTGAGACAAGATATCTGCAACAATCTCCAAAAATAAGGTAATCTACACAGTAGGGCACAGTAAGAGCACCAAGTAATCAGAGGTAACCTGAGCTTCGAGAACATTAATACGAGATAAAGTCTGAGACAAACGTTCATTTATTGATCGTTCTCTTTCTTCTGCCCCAGCAGCTTTTCCCTCTGCTTCCTACATTCAAAGAAGGGTGTATTCAGAAGTAATTAAAATGAATTGCTATCCAGATACAGAATTGGGCTATATTCTAAAGACCTGAAGTCGCAAACTCAGGGTTCTCTCAACTGCAGCCCAGGCTTCTGCCTTCCTGGCTGTAGTCTCCTGCAATTATCAGAGAGAGCATTCAAGTATAAAAATCAATGCATGCAAACGACTTGATGTAAAAACTTCTTTATTCAATTAAAAACATCTAGTTCTGAGATCAAAAGAACCTGGATAGCTTCAATTTGCCTCAGAAGTGGCCTTGTAGATTCAGGTACCTGAGATACTAACTCCTCACACCGACGTTCACTGGCCTGGAAACAATAACAGCAAGATGCTGCTTAAAGGAAATGCTCAACATTAAATGGATGAGAGAGAGAGAGAGTAAATTCACCAACTTGATAACGCTTTTGAAGATCTTCAATATCTCTCTGCAGCATGTCTTCTCTAGAAACTGCCTATAATAGAAAGATCCAATTTTCACTAACCAACCAAATTGGTCCAGAGAAT
Source organism: Rubia peregrina (assembly GCA_032355705.1). Lineage (NCBI taxonomy): Eukaryota > Viridiplantae > Streptophyta > Magnoliopsida > Gentianales > Rubiaceae > Rubia > Rubia peregrina. The sequence goes on along the minus strand of JAULKK010000011.1, from coordinate 9,791,024 downwards.
TTAGTTCTCCAAAGAATGTGTAAAGAATGGAAGAGTAAATGCAGAAGAAAAGGGGGAAAAAACACCTGCTGCTCCTTCCTTGTCAGAGTTTGTCTCAGCTCTTCGAGAGCCTGAACCAGCATAGCTTCCCTTTCCTCTGCCTCTCTTAGAGAGCTTTCTAATTCGGTTCTGGCTTCACTGTTGGCCCTAGCCTCTGCCAATGCCTCTGCTTCCTTTGCAGCATTCAGAGCATTAGTGTAGTAATCTTTTTGGGTGGTGAGCTCAGCTTGGTGTCTCTCTATTGTTTCCTGCAGCAGTTTCTCAGTTGCTGCCTTATCCTTCTTTAAACTTTCTACTTTGTTTTCTTCAACCTGGGAATGGCACAGCAAAGATGAGCAACCTTGTACCAAAAAAGTTATTGTTCAACAAAAATAACTAGCACATATTTACAGTGATCAAAGTTCTCTGCATGTCAAATGGTATCCTCCATACTAGAACACTTAGACGTCCAGTTACTCCAAAAACATAAGAGTGGAAATGCTGAGACACTGAGCTACAATGAAACACCATTCAGCAACCACAAACCTCCAGTCCAAGCCCAACCCCACCAAAATAAAATTTACAAAGTCCACTATTTCCAAAGAGGATGAACCCGGAGGTACTTCACTTTTAGGTAATTCTATCACTCTGCATATTTATATTATCAAATTATTCTAAACAATGCAAGACAGTACATGGTACAGTTCTTTTAGATGTAGGGGGTGTGAAGAAGAAGCCTGCAGTGATTCAGAAACAAACAGGTGCTGTGAAAAGGACGCAATAATTTCTTCCTTTCAGAAAAAAAGAAGAAGAAGCAAACAAAAATCCCAGGGTTCATTTAATCAACTCAAGTAATGACAAGAGTTCACCTCTAGTTTGGTAGCCAGTCCTTTCTTCTCTTCTTCAAGCTCTCTAATCTAGCTTTCAAAAGAAATGCCAGAATTGTTAAAAAAATAGGTGTAAGAAAAAATTATTGGCTTTAAGGGATGAGATCAGGTATACCTGTGCCCTTAGTTTTCTTATTGTAGATTCTTGTGCAGCTTGTTTTTTAGAGAGCTGCTCCCCTGGATGACATTAGAGAAGTTACTATTAGCGTTTTCTTAAAAATTCTCTTGTAATAAAAAACCACTAAGCAACCAAAAACTATCTAAAGTGTAGTCCTATGAAAGGATAAATAGGATTTAATCTATCAAAACTGTTAGATAGCAATTAATATTGCATATGCAAAGCGGGTAAGACCATCATCATTTAGTCAAAAGTTCACTTCAACACAAACTAGTGAATATTCCACACCTTCAGCCATTACTTGAGTAATTATTTCATCTTTTTCCTTCAAAAGAGCAGCAGCATCACTTTTTTTATTGGATTCCCTACGTAGTGTATCCCTTTCCCTGGTAAGAGCATAAACCTGAAGGCATACAAGCCACAAACACAACCATCACTATAACACAAGCAATTAATAGCATAAGTATACAAGCAGTTAAAGTGCTTAAAATTTACACTGCACAATCCAAAGCCAAAAGTGGCAAGAATCCAAATGTGGTTCTAATCCTAACTACTCTAAGATGATGCAGAGTAGAAATAATCACTAGACAATGACATTCGGTATACTAAACAGTCACCAGTTCAAATAAACAACCCATTGTTTCTAAAACATGCCAAATATAATTTCTTCAGAGAGTATAGAACAGAAGGGAAAATTCACGGGCATGCACGTTTAAAATGGGAAGGCACCTTTCTTTCAAGAACAGATACCCTCTGATGATACTCCTCCCGTATAGACTCAACTTCTGCATCATTGGATTTTCTCTGAAAATTAATTTCATCAGTTAATTGATAGACTTGTAAATGAAAGGTCTAATAGATAGAAATCCAAAAGATAACAACTCACCCTCAGATCATCAATAACAGCCTTCAACTGCTCATTTTCATTCATCATTCTTGCAATTTCATCAGCTTTTGCCTGGTAAATAAATAAATAAATATCTTTGATTCTGGAAATGAAATACAGAAGAAGCAAAAGGGTATAATTGTAGTTAATCGTGTCTTTTTATACATGTGTTAAGAGCTATAACTAGATCGTCAATGTAAATTAGTGAAAACTAGAAGAAAAAAATATTCTCGGATGAATGGTGTCACCATAACTCTTTCAATAAATTATCTTTCTTTGAAAAAAATTGTATACCATACTTCTATCCCTGTTGACTGGTGTAAACACTATTATTTACAGTAAATCTTTTAATTCAATTGCAGGGAAACACGAGGAGTCGGAGTGTGTAGACACAAAGACAGCCAAGGACATATTAACTAGTTACTAGGGTCATCACCTATGTTTTCACCAGGTCGAACTTCCAAACTGACTTTTATTGAAGATCTCAAGTGTTCCATTCTTATCATTTCTCAACAAATTACAATGCTTATGTCCAACTTCTAAGAACTCAATTAATTTCCAGCTTCGAAATCCAAGGAAGATTTATAAAACAGACAGCATATAATAGATCTAATATCAATGCAAACAACAGTGATCATAAACATAAGATATGAAAGCTATCCACTACTAGACTAGTTATTGGAACTATGAGTCATTGACAATATACATTATTTATTATTAACGGAAAAATAAAAAGAAATTTTCTGAGAGTGGATGCTAATATGAGTCCAAATAATATAGCATATATCTGAAAAAATCGAGCATCGCAGGAGACCAAGGGACCTAACAACTTCATTTATTTAAAGCTATGTTCTACAAATATCAATGCATATTCAGATTAATTATATATTAATACCTGAGCTTGCCTGGCAGCTCCTTGAAGTGCACTTTCCATAATCTTCATCTCCTTAGTCACCTTCTCCAATTCAGCCACAGAATCTGTAGTACTAGGTGAGCTGCTAACTTGATGAGAACTTTCTGGCTTTACATTATTCTTATCTTCAGCATCCTCAGTCATCTCAGCAGTTTTAGTTCTTGCATCATTTTCAACTGAATCTGGCTCAGATACTATCTCTGCTGACTCTTCAGAATGATGAGGGACAAGCAAGTTGATTTGAGAAGACTCCTCGGTCTTTTCAGTCTCCCCAGATTTAAAAGAACCAGAAACAGAAGGTTCTTCCCTCTCAGTAAAGCTACCAGTGGATGAATCTTGAGCTCGAATTGGAAGAACTTCCTCCGAAACCTCTCCTTCCAATGTCTTCTGATCCTCTTTGCTCTCCAGTGAACCGCTCAGAATATCAAGTCCTTGCATCACAGGGGCAGGAGCTGATACTTGAACTACAGAATAAGTGGATTCAGGCTGCACTGACCCAAACTTTTCAGAAGGCTCAACTGAGAGGTCCTTTGGCTGTTCCTCAGCAGAGAGGTCCTTGGGCTGTTCCTCAGCTGAGAGTTCCTTTGGAGGTTCCTCTAAGCTCTCATTTAGAGGTTCTTCTGAAATCTCCTCGTGGATGTGCCTAGATGAATCTTTTCCTTCAATATGCTCTTCGTTCGTTTCAGACTGCTCAACAGGTATTGATGACCCGTCATTTGATGTTTCGCTACTTGCTGCAGGAGGATAATTAATCTTCTCTCCACTGGAAGTTTTTTCTTCTTCGGCAACAGCAGGAGGCACAGTAGCATCACTTGTCTTTTCAGCCACTTCTAAATGCACACTTTTTTCAGCAACAGAAATGTCTGAGCTATCTTGTTTGACTACTTCTTCCTCACCAGAGGACGAAACCTTTGACTCCTCAGCTCTTGAAAGAGGCTCAGAAGCACTCTCACCTTCTCTTTGCCCCATGAAGGATATGACTGGGTCAAATAATGCTTTCCGATCTGTACCCATAGACCATAAACCTGATGCTAATACAGTAGATGCCACAGGAAAAGTTTTTGAGAAACAATAAGAACAACTTCCATAAAGAATCAGTAGCTAGGTGATGTGCATATCAGCTGCAGCTTTAATTTGAGCTGCACAAAAACCCTATGAAGTCTAATATATAAAATTCCCCCAGAGTCAGAAATATATTGTGGTATTAACACGACTCGAAACCAAAAATTGCCATCTCAAGTTTTAGCTCCTACTATAATAGACCATCGACATCAACTGAGTTATCAGACTCTATATTTTTCATTTCTCAAATTTCCTAACATTCAATTCACTGGTTCACTCGAAACTTTCAAGTTTTCTTTCCACGCAGCGAGGGATTCACTTCTCCATTTTAGCCACAATAGTTCTATGGTCCTAGCTACTTGCTGCAATCGGTTCTTCAATTGTAACTATAGCATAACATCTCGTCACTCTCTAAGTTATCAATCAATCTCAAATTTAACTTCAATTAATACAACAAAACCAGCAGGTCATACTTGAAACACACAAAACATGATTATACCTTCATTGCTGCTGCTTGCCGCATTCGATTTCTCCTCGAGACCTAAAGCACTGTCAAAATTCTTCTCGATATTCTTGACGCCTTCACTGACGCTGTCACTGATGTTCTTCACCGCCCCTGCCAAATCCGATAAGTTCCCCAGGTTCACCCTTCCACTAAACCACGCCATCTTCTAAGCACTCAAATCGTCCAAGTCATCAACCTACACTATTGATTAATCACGATCAAAAAAATGCAGGGATCAACGAATTACAGATCCAATGCATGCAATTATCAATAACAATTTTCGAGTTAGGATGTGAATTGAGATTGTACCTGGAGATTTGATGTCCGCGGACCACGCCGGAAAAGCGGTGGATCTAAAGTGACAGTACGACCACAGCGAAATTTTAATTCAGGCCCAAACAGAGACTTCCAGCACGTAAGGGGTGGCAAGTTGGCGTTCGGTTGAGTTTGGTAATACCCGTATGTGTTATTAAAAAAATATGGGTATAATTTATTTCGATCCATTTTATTATGGGTTAAAAATAGGTGAGGTCACATAAGGGTTGGGTTGAAACCCGCCAACTCTCGGGTAAAAAAATATTTAACACACGGGTGGGTCAAAATGGTTAAATTCACGGGTTTCAACCCATATATAAACTCGTATGGATTTATATGTCAACTCATATGAGTAAAACCCGTGAATTTTAACCCATATAGTGACTCATATGGGTTTATATAATAACTCATATGAGTAACTCCACGGGTTTCAACTCATATATTGACTCATACTCCGTATGAGTTTATATAGAAACTCATATTGGTTGAAACTCACGGGTTTACTCATATTGGTTGAAACTCGCGGGTTTACTCATATGGGTATACCCGCGGTGAACTCTCAAATCCAACACTCTCAACCCATATTTTTTAAATACTCATTTAACGCATTACATATTTAACTCATTACTCATTTTATCAATACTCACCCGAATTTAAAAATCGATAACTTGCTTGAACCGCAAGGTACGGGTCTATTTTGACATCCTACATGTAATATACCCATCCCAAAATTTAAATTGAGAATTTTCGGTGGGGAAAAGTGATTTTTTTATTTTTTTTATTGGTTCGAATCAATTTAATTAATTTTAATTTATAAAATTTAGATTAATTTAATGCAATGTATATAAGAAAGATGTATTTACATAACCCTCGATTTTTTAATAAGTATATATAAACCCCAATTTTTCTAGTGCTAATGTTACTTTGGTATCGTCTTAAATGTTGATCAAAATACTCATGCGCCGATTTCTAGAAAAAAAAATCAAAATACCCAATTAAAAAAATAGAAGATTAATTAAATGTAAATCCATGTTACCTTCTCAAATCTGTGAATTCATTCCCCTCTCAATTATGAACCATCTAAAGATTAATTATGAAGGGGTGGCAGATGGATGGATGGATGGGGTCGAATATGAATCTGATAATATGAGTAAGTAAGAAATGTGGTACGACTCATTTTGACCCATTTTATATTGGGATGAGAACGAAGATAAATGAAACCCGTTCAACCCCCGGATAAAAAATATTAGCCCACGGGTTAGAATTAGTAAACTTGCGGGTTTCAACTCATATATTGACTCATATGAATTTATATACTAACTCATGGTACCCCACGAGTTTCAACCAATGTGGATTTATATACAGACCCACATGAGTAATCTGCATGTTTCAACTCATATATTGACTCATGTGAGTTAACATGCTGTCAACTCACATACCTAATCCGCCTAACCCATTTGACCCCTCTATTTTACCTAAACTCATATGTTTAAAAATAGATAACTCGTTTGACTGCGGATTACGGGTATGTTTTGTCACCCCTACCCAGTTCCTTCCAATTTGACTCATCTTCTCAATTATATTTTTCCAATTTTGCATATTTCCACATTGACACATCTTCACTATCTCCCACCTCCGGCGAGTTTTGGTGGCGGCAAGGACATGGAAAAAGTGTAGAAGCACATCAACAAAGAATTGTGATGATGGTGGTAGAGATCAAGCGATGAACACCGCGATGGAGGTGCGCGAGTAGATGGAATGGTGGCTTCAACGACGTGAATCGATTTGTTTCGATTGCTCCTTTGACGAGTTTCAGTGGCTGCAATGACATATCAGAGACGCAGAAGCACATTAACGAAGAATCACCATGGCAGTGGTAAAGATCCTGCGATGAACACCACTACGGCGGTGAAAGTAAAAGAGAAAGTGATCTCAGACATGGATGGAAACAATGGCTTCAGTGTCAATCATCCGTTTATAGAATCTATTTGTAAAAGTGGAAAATATATTTATTCACTTTTTACAAAAAAAAAATCCATAAACTGATGATACATAACTCTAAAACCTTGTTCTCTAGAGTTTCTCCTAATTGAATTGAACTGAACTAAATTTAATTGAACTGATATAAAAAGATGAATAATGATAAAGAGAGTGAAAACTTATAGTGAATCCACAAAGTGAATGATGTGGCAATACTGAAAAGACAAATGTATCCCTATTTAGTTGCACATCTCTTAAGGAAGGTGATTAGTGATTTAGTCATTTACTAGCATCCACATCATTCAATATGAGTTTCACTATGAATTTTCACTCTCCCTATCATCACTCTAAAAAGATTTACTTTAAAAAAAATTAGTATTACGACTAAATTAAACTAAATTTAATCAATTAATTTTTTTATCGAATTGAATTGAACTAAACTTAATTAATTTGAACTTAATTTAATTGATCTGAATTGAACTGAATTGTAGATAAGCTCTGCAAAATAGAACCAAATATGTAATCTTGTTAATTATATTATCTAACTCCCTTGGAAGAGTTTCCTAATGGACAGTTGCAAGTTGTACTCCCTCCGTCCCAGCCATTTCTGGACCCTTTTCTTTTTTTGAGTGTCTCAACCAAATCTGCACGCTTTCCATATTCAGAAATTTTCTCTGTGTTATAAGATAAGAATACCCTTGTAACCATTAAAAATTACGCACAAAACCTAAACCCTATTTCACCTACCCTAACTACTGACAAAGCCTTCCGCCTCCCCATTCTTAATCTTCATTTGCGCTCCCATCTCATCTCTCTCATCTTTTTCTCTCACATCATCATCTCTTTGTCTTCATCTGTTGTTATGTCGCATTGTCATGGAGAGAGATTTAGGTGTAGGGGTTGCAATGCTTCAGGCTGGTGAGGTTGGGGTTCGGGTTGCACCGTCGTGGAGAGAGATTTGGGTGTGAGGTTGCAATGCCTCAGGGGGTGAGGCTAGAGTTATGGTCACACCGTCGTGGGGGTGAGAGATTTGGGTGTAGTGGTTGCGACATTGTCGAGAGAGATTTGGTTGTAGTGGTTGTGACATCTCAGACAGATGAAGCCATGGTTTGGGTCGCGCCGCCGGGGGAAAGAGAGTTGGGTGTAGGGGTTGCGACGTCTTGGGTGGATGAGGTGCAAATCCGGTGAGGCTGCCTGGAGCGGTGGTGTAGTTTGATGGTGGTGGTGTCGAATTAGTGGTAAAGAAGGCGGTGGTGTCGAATTAGTGGTAAAGGAGGCGGTGGCGAAGGGGAAACAGTGGATACTGGTAGTGAAGGAGGTGGTGGTTCAGAAATATAGTTGAAGGTGTAAGAATCATGATCTTCTATCATAAAACCCAATTTGTATTATATAGGGGGTTGGCCAATAATCTCATATACTGAGTCGTAACTCTGTCAACCATCGATGTCGGACACTACCACGCCCCCTCGTGTGCAGGTGTATTAATCATCCCACAAAAGTGGATATAGAGGGGGGTCACGGGCCTGTGGGCTTTGATACCATGTAAGAATCATGGACTACTATCATAAAATTAATTTATCATATGTAGGGGTGACTCATGATCTTATATACTGAGTCGTAACTCTGTCAACGGTTTATGTGGGACACTAACAGAGAGTATTTTAGACTTTTTCAATTTATTATAAAAAAATCTCAGTCATTTCTCTCTATGAAGAAATGACTGGGACAAAGGGAATACCAAAGTTGCACTATCGCTGAATTTGTATTTTCTCAATTTCTCGATGTTCCGCTGATTCTAAAATACTTAGTTCAAACAACAACATTACATATCAACATCGCGCGATGCCGAATTCATAACTTATAAAAAATGGATTTTTCATGAACCTTAAATCCTTCTCATATTCCAAGACTAAATTAACTGCACATGCATTTGAAATGGTCTACGGTAAAACCTCTATAAATTAATATTCGATAAATTAATAACCTCGATAAAATTAATAATTTGTCCAGTCCCAACTTGGGACCAGTACAAAATTGGACCCCAA